>BBXU01001660.1:0-24965 GCA_001598975.1 Parachlorella kessleri | reverse complement strand
TACACACACACACACACACACACACACACACACACACACACACACACACACACACACACACACACACACACACACACACACACACGCGCACGCGCACGCACACGCACATGCACACACGCACACACACAGCGTGCCTACGGTTATGTCAACCCGCAAGGCACTCTACCAGGGACCCACCTGGTATTGAGCTACTTGAGCCTCAGCTGCCTGTGCTGCCGCCACTGTGTCTGGAGCCTCGGACGCAACGGGCTCCCCTGAGCGGGCCGCCACTGCCGCCGCCGGCGCCTCCCCTGACGTTGCTGACGGCAGTGGCACTGCCCCCAGCAGTGGTGCCGGGGACAGCAGTGGAATTTCCACAGACAAGGGCTGCGGAAGGGCTGGCGGCGCCGCCCTTGGAGGCGTGGCCGGGGCTGCAATTGCCGCTGCTCTTTTGCTTGCCGGCTGGGGGGGAGCAGCAGGGCCAAGAATGGCAGCAAGGGCTGGGATGATGGCGGGGGATGCCTGCTCATTGCCAGCTGGAGCAGCGCGTAGGAGGCCAGCTGCTGACTCTTGCAGGGAGGCATTTCGTGGTGGGGGATTTCGCTGCTGCTCCCGCTCCACTGCCTTCTGCGGTTTCTTCAACTTCACAGCACGGGCAGCAGTGCCGCCAACAGGCACCTCCTGACTGCCGCTGGCTTGCTCATTGTACGGGCTGGAAAGAAGAACTTGTTGCTGGCTGCCACTCCTGCTGCATGCTTGCCTCGGCACGGTATCCTCTGCGCCCTCCTCTGACGACTGAGCTGCATTTGTGAGCTCCACTGCCTGGGAAGCTGGGGAGCTCGCTGCGGTATCGATGGGTTGCCTAGGGGCGCCTTGGGTCAAGGAAGCAACATGCTCACCCCTTGGATTTGCAGATCCACTGCTCTCCCCCGCTGCAACGGGGGTATCTGTAATGGCCCCCTCCTGACGCTCCACCTGGGCACTATCTAGCGGAGCACCTGAGGGTTCCTCTGGCTGCTGTGCTGCACCAGCTCGCTGCTTGGCTGCCTTCTGTCGCTGGCGCTTGGCCGCCTTGGCCGCAGCCTTGCGCTGCACAGCCTCCTCCTCCGAAAGCAGCGCGGCAGCGGCGGCCTCCGCAGCCTTCTCGGCATCAAGCTGGGCCGTTCGCTTGCCGCCAGACTGCTGCACCAGCTGCTCACCCCATGCAAGCCACTCCTTGAGGCTGGCCTCCGGCCCCTGCATGACGATGAGTGTACCATGTGGGAAAAGACATGGCAAGCTCTTGGGTGGAGCAGCCAGCAGGCCTTCTGCTGGCACACGTTATCGAACCGTGCCAGGTTTTGAGAACGGTTTGCCAGGACTCGCTGCCATGTAAACTGTCAGAAAGTTGTAGCCCTGGGTTGGCTAGGTGCTGCATGAAACCAACTCATAATTTGCCAGCCCGCTCGCTGCCAGCCTGCCCACTAGCGCAGCCTTGGATGCTGCACAGGCACCACCCCAGCCTTGGAACACACAACTTGACACAAACTGCAACTCGCCTCGAGATCTGCTGAGACGCTAGCCAGGGAGGGGCTTGCATTGGCCGCCTCAGCGAGGTTCATATTCCCCAACACCTCCAGGGCGGCCTGCCGGCCTTCCTTGCCAGCCTGCAAAGGAAGAGATCCAAAAATACCCTCGAGGTTCTCATTTGGCACAGCTGGAAGGGTGGTGAGAGGTTCCTGGGCTGACAGGCCAGCCAGGCCCACCGCTCAGCACCGCTAGCGCAGCCTGCAACTCCCTTGCCAGCTCCTATGAATTGCTGTTGTATGATCTTGGGGAGAAGCAACCTACACCATCGTGTGGACATTGGCTTCCAGAACCTATGGAGCTTCCCTCCCTCTGCAGAATCAGCTGAATGCTGCAGTGCAGCACTGCGACCGCATAGCTGGAGAGACTCCCTTTGATATAATGTCCTTCCATCTAGGCAACGAAATTCCAGCCGCAGTACCCGCGAGCTTTTAGCATTCCTCAAATACAGGAGAGCCACCCTGCCGAAACCTACTCGCCATGGCACCTTTCAAAACCCCAGTGAGCTGACAAGCACGCACAACACATACAACGCAGAAATGAGCCCAAGTGCTTTGTCATTAGGCGAACACGAAGCACATTCACTTGCCTCCTGTAATGCCGTGAGGAGGGTTAGGGAGCTGGTCAGCAGGCTTGACGCTTCGACAATGCGTGTAGCCTTTGCAGCATCCTGCGCCGGACCCTCGCCCAAACCCCCCGTGTCGCCCAGCGTGCAGCCCGGCAGGCCACAGCCGCAAGCACCCGCGCCGGCGCGGCCGCGGCTGCGCGCCTGCAGCTTGTGCAGCCGAGCCTTGCGCCCTGCCTGGGTCTCGTGCTTGAGGCTGGTAACTGCTCCAGTGAGGGTAGCACCGGCGAGGAGGTGCACCCGTCGCTGCAAAAGGTCTCGCCGCCAGGAGGCGCGCTCCCTACACCGTGGGGTACAAGCAAGTGCGCCCTGGGAAGTGGCGGTGGGCGGGCAGGTGGGTACAGCGTGGTTAAGACCACACCAAGCTCCTCCGCTCCTTGAACACAAAAGTTATCATGCTGCTTGGCAGCCCACTATCGGTGTGGTCACAACACATTCAGCGTTGGGCCAAACCTTGCACACCCACGGCCCCCTCCGTTTGCCCACCAACCGCCCATCCCAGGGAGTCACACAATCCGACCATGAAACAGCATGCCGATCATGAAAACATCAGGCACTCACAATCAAGCCCTAGCATGGGTCGTCCATCCATGGCAAAACCCACAGCCAGGAGTTCAGGACCACCCACCTCAGCAGTCTGGCGAAGACCCTAAAGGCCAGAGACTTGGCCAGCATCTTACTATCTCCGCCACCATAGTGCTGCATGAACCCCAGGTGTGTGTTGAACAGCTCCTTGTACTTGAGCTGCATGAAGTCCTCCCGCTTCTCCACCCCCTGCCCCAGAAGGCCTTGGGTGCAGACGATGAGTGAGGCGCTGAGGGAACAAAAGGGGGCATTCTGCAGGCAGGCAGATACGAGCTTGGAACACACTCACGGGCCAGCATACCCCTTTTCCCAGACTCGCAACACAATCCCGGGCTGCCGGACACGGTTGAGCGAGACTGGCACAGGCCAAGCAAGGGTTGGTTGTAGGGGAGGTGCGGCATTGTTTACGGCTGCGGAGGGGCAGATACTGTGGAACAGGCACGGAGGGAGGGGCGAACACACTTGTCAACAGTATGACGCAGGCATGCGATACCCGGCAACCGGGACACCATAGTGACGTCCCCACCCCTTGTGCACGTCTCTGCCGACCTCTGCGCACGCTATCGGCCAGTGCTTGTAACTGCCTCCCCCCAGGCATCTCCCCCAAGCCCGCCCCAGACTCAGCAAACACACACCCGTCTCTCCATCCCACACACCCAGCCCCACCCGGGGGGCGTACCTTGGCCAGTGTTGCCGCCCAGGGCCGCCCCTCGGGCCGATCCCATCTGACGTCGCCCAACTTCACCAGCTGCTCCATCTCTTCTAGGCTAGAGATGCAAGCAAGCACGAAGTAGGGGTGGTCCTGGTGCTCCCCTACAGGCTTGCCTGCACCGCACAAGCAGCGACAGCAGGGCGCTTGGCTGCTCCACACAACGGAGCATCCCCACACCACCAGCTGGCCCTAGGTACCCGGCTCCAGCGACAACGCATCTTCCCACTTGAATCAGAATCCAACCGACTCTCCCACACAGCAACCACAGCAACGGTGAACCATGACCGCTTCTGAATAGAGCCGCGCAGAGGGCCCTGCTGCCCTCAACCCTCCACTTACCCCACCGTCCATCAGCCATCAGCAGGCTTTCAAACCGCAGGCTTTGTACCTCCCAAAATCCGCCTACCCCCGCCAACTTGTGCCCTCGTGGATGCCCCACTGCCTGGTCCCCCTTCCCACACCCACAACCCATCCACATCTGCAAGGCCTGTGCCGTCCCCAACCCAATCACACTATACCCACCCCCGCAGGTCCTTACCTGCGCTAAAGCAGACCTGGCCAACAACGGCAAAAGCATGAGCAGCCACAGAGGCGAGCAGGTCCTTCACCCCTGCCTCCTGCTCTTGCGCCTGCGGACAAACAGACAGCAGACAGTGCAGGCGATGCTGTGCGGGGTAATCTGTCACAGAAGCAGGCACCCTGCGGCAGCGGCTGTGGGCCTGAACGACCGGCAGCACCCACTGGTCAGCGGCCGAACCATGCATGTCATTGTTGGTGGTCAGAGGAAAGTCATGGGCAGCCCCGGAACCCCCACAAAGACTCGGGAGGCGGACCCAAAAGGGACACCCTTACATCCTAACCTGGATTATCCTGACCTGGATACCCAGAGAAGCAGCCGCCCCTGGGCAAGAAGGAGCTGCACCACCACACTTAAGGCACCTCGGGGCATCGCGGTTGCACCCTGGCCATGCCCTCACCAGCGGGAGGTCCTTATAGTGGTCCGAGACAGGGCAGACGACCGGCTTGTCAGGATGCAACCGGGCAGCCTTGACTAGGGATAAGATGCCGGCCTGCTCAAAGAATTTCGCCATGCCATCTGAGCATTCCAGGGTGGCTAGCTCCAGCACCTCCATCGAAACGCACTGCAGCTGCCAGAGGTTAGTGTGTGGCTCCTCCAGCGGTGTTCTACATGCCACTTGCTCTGCCACTCTGACTGCGGCCCCATGCTGCTTGCCAATGGCGTGCCACTTGCTTCAGGCATGCAGGGAGGGCGCAAGCCAGTGCACGCGGCATACAAGGCTGGAGGGTTGTTATGACATGGGCGGCCTTGTTGTGGCACTAGCACGAGGTGCAGCAGTTGACGGCCCATGGGGCTGAAGCAGGCGTTCAGGCAGAGCACAGAGCCGCCCGTGACTTGATGATCTCAACTCAGGCATGGCAGGGCCCCCACCTATCACTCGCCCAGAGTCAGTGCGCCACTCAACAGTCCCTCCCAAAACACATCTGCAGCTAGCAATCAAACCTCCCGCAGTAACCACCCCCTTACTCCAATAGAAATGTGTCTAGCAGCCGCCGCAGCGGCAGGGCGTCCACAATGTCCAGCAGCCGCTGGAAGCCAGATGCCGTCATGAACTGCTGCTGCGCCTCCTGCGGAGCCCGCACAGCATGCACAGCATGACATAGCGTGCACAGCATACGATGCACGCATGCCCTCCCCGCCGCCACTGCCCAGCGGGCCCACGCAGCCTGGACTATTGCCGTGGAGCAACATCAGTACGCGGCTGGAGGCTCTGCTTATGCAAGATGCATGTCCCAAAGCAGATGACAGCATCCCATTATTGCCCCGCACGCGGCTCCCGCGCCGCCAGCACCTCCCTTCGCCTTGCATGAGCACCAGCGCTCCCACCTGCCGCGTGCGCTTGAGCTGGCCCCACGGCGCACGGACGTTCCTCAGCCTACAATGGCCACCCTCACAGTGCCAGAACCTGGACCTCTCCGCAAACTCCCACCACCCGTCAGCGAACCCCTCTCTCGTCCCAGCCCTTACCTCGCGCCCAGAGCTGCTTAACACTGCCACGAGGCACTGCGCCGCCACCAGTAGCACCTCCTCAAACTTGTGCTCCAGCTGGCCCACTCCAGCCGGCCGCTCACTATCCGTGTACACCAAGAATAACCACAGCAGGAGGTCTATCCCTGCAGCAAGGTAGAGAAGCACAGGAACTGGTTGCCCAATGCATCGGCCATGTGGTTGTCTGCATCAGTGTCACACGCAGGAACTGCAGTCACTTCAATTCCCACACAGGGCGGAACCAAGGAGCAACTGCTTGGTAAGCACTTGCCTCTGCTTGCCTGCAGCTGTGAAACCCCAAGTTCGAGTGACTCCCCGAAACTACTACACCGCACTGTCTTACTGACCCGCACACCTCAGACCTCAAGGAACTACTAACAATACCCGTTGCATACACTACCGCACGCCACACACCGTATGAACTCTGATGCAGCTTTCAGGGCACAGCTGGCGGCACTTGCCTTCTGCACGCATAAACATGTCCAGCTGCATGCCCGCCTCCAAAAACGCCAGCAGGCTGCTCAGCACGGCCTTTAGCCAGTCCAGCTGAGCACCCTACAGGCACCCCAGTAAGTTGGTCTGGTCACAGTCAAAACGACAGCATGCACCACCAGTGCCAGCCTAGGATCCGTGTGGGACAGCGGCACGGTGTCCGCCAACCCCACACCATCCCTCTGCTCACACCAGCAACCCCATCGGGCGCCGTGAGGGAGGCGCGGACGTCCTGCTGTAGTCGCCAACCCAGGAAGCAAGGCCGCAAGTGCACACCGGTCCGCTTGCGCGAGCTTGTCGGCGCCGTACCAGCCACGCAGCAATCACCAGACCGTACACACCACCCTTTAATCTCCTTGCTTGCCCGGGCAACCCATTCACCATGCATGCCGTTCTTCTCGAGGTGTGCCAACGTAAGGCAATAAAAAGCGCTCTGCTACACAACCACCCAATCCACTTGGTTTCTGACGACCTAGCAGTCACCCAGGGTGGGCCTGCTGGGCAGGGCACTTGGGTCACCCACATGCCTCCCTTATGTCATCTACGTATCGACTCAGTTAAGTTGTTCATAATTCCATCAGAGCAGTTTCCCATATGCATGTCACTCCCTTCTTCGGGACTTCCAGTGGGCGGGAGGTTCAGCCTACCTTTGAATCGAGGTTGACTAAGGAGGTGGTTGACTCCTCCCCATCATCACTTCCCTCCTTCTCACTTCCCTTTTTGGAGAAAAGAAGCCTGAAGTGGCAGAGACAGGCCAGAAATCATGAGACGCCATGCCACACAAGCCGTTCCCAGCTTTGCAAAGCTTTGGATGGCGTCATGGGCGTGCAGACGGTAAGTATTGTTGCGGTCCCCTCGCCACCCTCCTGACAAATCGCAAGGGACCTTGGCACCCAGCTTGCAGCCGCACCAACAGAACACCCAGGCACTCACCGCGCTCGCAACAATACCATGCAAGGTGGCCCTCCCAGTCCATCAACCAGAACCGCCCAAAAATCAGTCTCTGATTAGGGTAAACGGAAGGCTACAGCCCTACCGGGATCACACCACAAACACAAGCCGAGTACTCACATCCGGAGCCGTAGCACCGCATGGATGTGGGCGCACATCACCGGCTCAATGTCGATGCCCCACAGCATCCGCTTGACCTCAGAGGCAGGCAGAGCAGCCCTGTGGGCAATGGTGGGTGTTAACGAGAACAGCCGGGCTGTGCTGCAGAGCAGCGCAAGCTCTGTATGGCTGCGCTTCTCGGAGCATGCATCTGCAAAGCGGCAGCAACGAAAGTACACAAGTGGGTACGCGGGCTTGTGAGTGACACAGCCACTGAGGCACGCTTCCCTGTAAAAAGCAAAGAACACTGCGATTCACAGGCCCTACAGGAAGCGGGTGCTTCCTCGCCCCTGTCCTCTGGAGGGCTTGCAAGGAGGCACCCAGACTGCCCAGCAAGCGCTCTTGCTCTGTGGTTCCACACACACTCCTAACATCACCTCTGCTTTAAACGCTGCCCTTCCGCTGCACTCTCCCAAGCCCCCATGCTGTCGCTGGAGCCCCTCTTCACCATCCACAGTGATGGGCAAGTTCTCAAGGAAGTTGGTGGAGAAGATGACATTTCCCCTACTAACACAGCTTCCACCCAGCCCCAGCAAACTACCCACATGCCTAGTAACCACACATCCCGCCCACCCGACAAAACCACCCGACGGACTTACCATGCGCCCGCGCAGCAGCCGCAAATGCCACCGCCACTGCCTTGGGCAATGTCCGGTACTCAACAGCAGCGGTGCTCAGCACAGCCAGCTCCGCGCTGGCCGACAGCAGGCAGCTATGCCAGGTGTGGTAGGCCTCACAGCAGGGACAGGCCTCCACGGGAGCGTGTGGTGCCGGCTTGTTGGCAGTGGCAGCTGCCAGCGCACCTGTAAACTCTGCAGGCAGCAGCAGCAGCGGTGGAAAGTTGCAGCGTGTGGAGGACTGTGATGCATGGGGCTGCACTGAGGCATTGCTTGTCAGGAGCGCGGCCGTGAGCAGGGTAGGTCAGACAGGCGGCACTACTGCTCCTAGAGACCGCAAACGAGCCTACTAGTACTACTGATAACTTGAAGCAGCTGGCATATGCACAAAGTCAGTCACGGTGCCCAGTGAACGAAAGTTCAGCACACCAGCAGGCAGCGGCACTGAGCCACACGCCCAACCTACCCTTCATGGCGGCGGAAGGAGGCATGGAGTCGGGCCGTACCACACGCATGTTCTTGATGAGGTCCACCCCGCACCACACGGCGGGGAAGCCTATGATAGGACGCAATTTCTCCTCCGCGGTAGCTGCTGAGATGAGGCGCCCCAGCACACGCAGGGCCACCCAAACGCGGCCCGCCAGGCGGACGACACCGGCAGGCATGCTGCAGAAAACCGGAGGCGCAGGCGACACGAGTCCCGCCTTCAGCATCTGACCCAATACCGCAAATAGCACAGGTACAGAAGCTCACAAGATTTCGCTCTCTTGCATGATGCTACAGACACCACACATATAGCAGTTTACAAGCACACTTGGACATCACACTTTCCCACACTTGGACATCCAGACAAGCTTCGCCACAGTCAGGGGGGGTTAAGGAGGGCTGGCGCCTCAGAAAATTGCTTGATGGCAGACCTTGCCATGTAACCTATGACAGGCAAGGAGTTCGCATAGCCAAAGCAGTCGACCCCAGATGTCTGTTCAACACAGCGCACACATGATGGGAAAAGCATGCCATGGAAAGGTACCCGCCCCGCCTCCCTGCTGGTAGGAATCATCGTCTTCCATACTTCTCCACCTACCCACCTGGTCATTCCTAAGCAAATGAAAGTGGGCAGTGCTTCCGCTCTTTTTTGAGGAAAGCCCTCTTCCAAAGTTGTGCCTAGGCACCTTTGCAGGTCCGTGAGGAGGATTGCGCATTCCTCTGCAGAAGCCTGTGGCTCGCTTGGCACCTCCCTTGACAGGATTTTGAACAGTTGTATAAGCTCAGGGACAAGGGCAGTCACATGTGGACTGCATCTGTCTTGGGCCCCCAGCAGTGAACGGCTGCCTGCATAAAGTTCGGGGTTAAGGGGTGTTTGCTATTGCTAAGTGATGGCATCAACCAAACCTGAGGAAGCCATGCTGGCAGGGTGCAGCTGGACGATGCCTTACGCACATATGTGCGCTTGTAAGCCTGCAAGACGCACCTGGTAACAACCGGTGGTGGAGCTCTGCGGTTTCCATGCTCTACTAGATAGCACCGGGCTTCACTGGATGGCAGTGGCAGCCTGACCTTCATGAGACAGGGCGCGATATGTGTCATAAGTGCGTCACGAGCTGGAAGTGTTTTCCGCATGGTTTCCTGCCATGTTTTCTGCCATGTTCACACCTTGGTCCTTCATCAGGTGTCGCGATGTGGCAGTATGTGGTAGGTGACGGATGTGTGAGCAGTGCAGTGCTGATAGCTTGCCGTGGCCAGTGTTGTAAACTGATGATGCAACCCTGGACCTCCAGCCCCCCTCCTTGGAGCTTTGGCAGGCTCTTAGCACCGAGGTGGTAGTCGAAGTGGTGTTTGACGAGCGCAGAGGTGTATTACCAGGCTGGTGAGCTTTTGCAAGCAGGCTGCACTGTCGCATGACGTACTTCCTGTTGGTGCAAGCCGCATCTTGTTCCTCGGCGATTCCCAGTCTTTTGTAACTGTCGCTTGGCAAGCGGCCTCCCTGCCAGCTGCGGCCTCCCTGGGCGCCGACCTGGTCACTGCTATTTTAAACCATACCTGGGCTGTCGAGTGCTGTGAAGAGCTGCACTGCTCGCTCTCACGGACAATAGTGCAGGCATGCTGCGACAGCTGCTCCAGTTTTGGCACAGGAAATTATGTTATGCGGCATATGCGCCACCACCGCTGCCAAGCTTTATCGCTGTGGTGAACAGGAAAGTGGGTTGGGCGGAGGTGGGGTGTGACAGTACCCTTGGCAAACTGATGAAACCATCAGTGAACAGCAGCTGCCACGGAGCACAAGCTCACAAGAGGTCAGGGCACTCGTGTCATGCTAGCGTTCAGTCTGACATTCAACCGCATACTGTGGCCTGCCCTGTGCTGCACCACGCTCCCATAGCGCCCTTCAAACTGCTGTGTAACCCTTGCTGTCGTGTGCATCCTAGAGTCAATGACATGGGTTGGCAAGGCTGGCTTGCCGCCTTGCCTACCACAACTGCCACATGGTCATCCAAGGCAACCGGTGACGGTTCTAACGTGTTTCAGAAGGCGCTGGCCAGAGCCCAACCGGCTGGGTGACAACGCTATGACAAGAGCAACCAACACGTCCCAAGGGGCTGCACAAGTCAACAAACCCACACGGCTGACAGCAAGTCCCGTACAGCAAGGTTGGGGCGAACAGCCCCACTAGAAAGTGGTCGTCCTGTTGCCGGCGATACAAGCTTGCCAAGCTGCAACCAGGCTGTCAGCGCCTCGCGCTCGTAAGTGAACCCGTCGGCCGCTATCACCGGGTCGCTCAGCAGCTGCCCGGTTAGGCGGCACACCAACGCGGCTTCCAAGGCAGGTGGGAGTTTGCTGCTGCCACCTGAATTGCTAAGGCCCTCCCCAGTATGGAAAGCCTGCTCCTGGCCCTGCCGCTGCTGCTCATTCGAGCATGCCTCAGGGGGAACGCTGTTCCTTCCTTGGCTACTCGCTGATAGACTGCCATCGCTGGCTGGCGCTGCTGTCTCGTGGCTTATTGGCTTAGCCTGGGGCTTACGGTCACTAAGACTAATGCCAGGTAGAAGGTAATCCAGGAGGGCCTGCAGAGAGTACACTCATGTTCTGTAACCAACTGGGCATCGTGCATCCATATACACACCAAATGCAAATACTCCAATGCCTTCCTGCTGCTTGGCAGTGGGCGGGTCAGCCTGCACGGCTCTTGCTTGACACTGACCTGGTACTCAGCTACCTGAGCTGCCTTTGCTGCCGGCGCTGGATCTGGAGCCTCAGACTCGACGGATCCCCCTGACATTGCCGCTGCCACAGGCGGCGCCGCCTCTGACATTGTCAGTGGTTCTGGGGACAGCAGTGGAACTTCCGCAGACGAGGGTGGCGGGAGGGCTGGTGGCGCCGGCCTTGGAGGCGTGGCCGGGGCTGTAACTGCCGCTGCTCCATTAGTTCCCGGCTGGGCTGGAGCAGGAGGGCCAAGAATGGCGAAAAGGGCTGGGATCATGGCGGGTGACGCCCGCTCCTTGCCAGCTGGAGCAGCGCGTAGGAGGTCAGTTGCTGTTTGCGGCAGGGAGCCGTTCTGTGATGGGGTCTCCGGCTGCTGCTGCTCCATTGCCTTCTGCGCTTTCTTCAACTTCATAGCACGGCGAGCAGGCACCTCCTGGTTGCCGCTGGCTTGCTCTCTGTACTGGCCGGGATGAGGTGTTTGTTGCTGGCTGCCACCCCTGCTGGCCACTTGCCTCTGCGCGGTGTCCTCTGCGTCTTCCTCTGACGGCTGAGCTGCACTTGTGAGTTCCGCGTCCCGGGAAGCTGAGAAGCTCGCTGCAGTATCGGCTCCGATAGGCCGCTGGGTTGCGGGGCCTTGCACCAAGGAGGCAACATGCTCACCCCTCAGACTAGCAGCAGAACTACTGCTGTCCACTGCTGCAATGGGGGTATGTGCGTCGCCCACGTCTTGAAGATCTCCAACATGTTGTTGAATATCTGAGGATTTCTCAGGCTGCTGTGCTGACCCAGCGTGCTGCTTGGCTGCCTTCTGCCGCTGCCGCTTGGCCGCCTTGGCGGCCGCCTTGCGCTGCATACCCTCCTCCTCCGCAAGTAGCGCGGCGGCGGCGGCCTCTGCAGCCTTCTCGGCATCAAGCTGGGCCGTTCGCTTGCCGCCGGACTGCTGCACCAGCTGCTCACCCCATGCGAGCCACTCCTTGAGGCTGGTCTCCGGCCCCTGCATGACCATGAAAAATGCATGGGAAGAAAACATCGCGGGCAGAAGAGTTGAGGTGCCAGCAGGGCCTTCCCCTGGTGCAACATCAAGCCATGACAGTTTCCCAGCATTGTCTGCCAGGACCCGCTGCCAAGTGAACTATCAGAACAACAGATCCACTATTGGCTAGGTCTGCATGAAAGCAACTCCTACATCGCCCGCCCACCTGCCTGCTCGCTGCTAGCCACTGCAGCCTGCCCAGTGGCACAGCCTTGACTGCTGCATAGGCACCGCTCCAGCAGTGGAAAACCCTAGCACCCACTCGCCTCGAGGTTTACGGAGACAATGGCCAGGGCGGGGCTTGCATTGGCCGCCTCAGCCAGCCTCCCTTCCGTCAACACCTCCAGGGCGGCCTGCCGGCCTTCCTTGCCAGCCTGCAGAGGGAGGGATTGACAGCTACCCTCTAGACCCCGCGGTGGATTGACATATGGAGTTGATAGTGAGCGGTTCCTGGGCTGACAGGCCAGCCAGGCCCCACGGCTTAGGCAGCCTGTGACCCTCCCTATGGGCTCTCAAAAAAGGTGCCGGTGCGTGACTCTCGTTAAAAGCAACCTGCAGTATGATGCGGACACTGGCTGCCAGAACCTACAAAGCTTCCTCTGCAGACTGCTGCAGTGCGGCCATGCGACAGAATAGCCGGAGGGAGGGCCCCTCGTGGAATGTCCTTGCATTTCGGCAGGGAGGTTCCAGGAGCAGGACCCTTCGGCTTATAACAGGCCTCAACAAAGCAAGCCATCCTGCTGAGACCCCCCAGCCATGGGTACCTTTTCAAAAGCCAAGGGAGTAGCACGCACACTCCATACAACACATAGACGAGCCCAACATGCTTTGTTACTAGACGAACATGAAGCACTCCCACTTGCCTCACGTAGGGCCGTGAGGAAGGCAAGGGAGCTGACCAGCAGGCTTGTCGCTTCAATAACGCGTGCAGCCTTTGCCAGCCCCCCGCCAGAACCCCCCATGTCGCCCAGCGTGCAGCCCGGCAGGCCACAGCCGCAAGCACTAGCGCCGGCGCGGCCACGGCTGCGCGCCTGCAGCTTGTGCAGGCGAGCCTTGCGCCCTGCCAGGGTCTCATGCTTGAGGGTAGTCACCGCCTCCGTAAGGGTAGCGCCCGCGAGCAGATGCACCCGCTCCTGCAAGAGCTGTCGCCGCCAGGAGGCGCGCTCCCTGCACCGTGGGGTACAAGCAAGCAAGGGCTCCTATGGTATCAAGGCGTGGCTGGGCAGGTGTATGCGAGTCTGAGGCCACACTAATTTCCCTGGCACGCTGACCGCGACAGGTGTTGCGCTGCTTTGCAGCCCACTGTAGCTCACTCCCTCGGCATTGGCCCCAGCCTTGCACACCCAGGGCCCCCCTCCGACTGCCCACCGGCCGACCATCTCGGGGGGTCACACAGGCCGGCCATAATCAAGCAAGCCAAGCGCCAAAACCCAGAACACTCGCAACCAAGCCCCCGCATGGATCCCACACCCATGATCAAACCCGCGGCCAGGCGCCCAGACTACCCACCGCAGTATCCTGGCGAAGGCTCGAAAGACCACGGATTTGGCCAGCAACTGCGTATTTCCGCCACCAGACGGCTGCATGATCCCCATGTGCGCGCTGAACAGCTCCTTGTACTTGAGCTGCATAAAGTCCTCTCGCTTCTTCACCCCCTGGCCTAGGAGACCCTGGGCGCAGAGGATGGCTGACACGCGCAGAGAGCAAAAGGGGGCATTCTGCAGGCAGGCAAACAGAGCTGGGACACACCCAGGCACCATGGCACCCTCCCTGGAATTCCACAACAACAGACCTGGGCGGGCGCTGTAGAGGTAGGATAGCACAGACGAATCAAAGAATGTTAAGAGGGAGCCACGGCTAGTTCCGGGGCTGGGGAAGGGATGTAACTGGAGAACAGGCACGGAAGCAAACAGTATGCTGGAGGCATGCAATACGTAACAATCGCCGACCCAAAGTGTACTTCCCCATCCCTTCTGCACGCCTTTGTCAGCCCCCGCGCACGCTTCCGGCCACTCGCTGCCTCCCCTCAAGCGTTCCCCCGACCTTCCAAACTCTCAGCAGTCACGCCCACCCGTCCACCCGACCCCTCAAATCCGGCTGTTTCACCGCTTACTGTCACATGCAGTTCCCTGTGTATTCTGAATTCATCATTCCATAAAACTTGTAGATTTACCCAGGCCCCACCCTCGCGGCATACCTTAGCCAGTAATGGTGCCCAGGGCCGCCCCTCTGGCTCATCCCATCTAACCTCGCCCAACTTCGCCAGCTGCTCCATCTCTTCAAGGCTGGAAATGCGAGCAAGCACGCAGTAGGGATGGTCCTGGTGCTCATCTACAGCCTTGCCTGCACCGCAAGAGCAGCTGCTTCTAGGTGCTTATGGTATCTCCACAACAGCGCATCCCCACGCCAGCTGGTCTTGTAGGCACCCACCTCAGCGACATCGCATCTTCCCAGTTCAACAAAACATCCACTCGACCCTTCGGCACGCCCACCACAGCAACAGTGTGACCCATGACCTGTCCCTGTCCAAAGTGTCACAGGTGGCCGCCCTTCCTGCTGCCCCTCAACCCTCCACTAACCCCACCGCCCAGCAGCCTCACACAACAGGCTTTGTACCTCCCAATATTCCTTCTATCCCCAACTAACACTTGTCCTCGCAGATGCCCAATTGGCTGGTCCCCCATTCTCACACCCACGGCCCATGCACACCTGCCAGGCCACTGTCATCCCACCCGACCACAATACACCCACCCCCGCAGGACCTTACCTGCGCTAATGCAGGCCTGGCCGATAACGGCAAAAGCGTGAGCAGGCACAGAGGCGAGGAGGTCCCTCACCCCGACCTCCTGCTCTTGCGTCTGCGGGCAGACAGACACCAGACAGTGCAGGCAATGCTGTGAGCGGTATACAGCAACATAAAAGAAGCAGGCACCATGAGGCAGTAGCTGTGGCCGCGGATAACCGGCAGCACCCACTGGTCAGCGGCCGAACCATGCACGTTGCTGTTGGTGGTCACAGAAAAGTCATGGTCAGCCCCCAACCCACAGTCACTAGAGGAGGCGGCCTCACAAAACGCACACTTGTATTCTGGGTGCACAAAAGACGCAGCCGTCCCTGGGCAAGAAGGAGCTCCAATACCCTACTCAAGGCACCCAGGCGCAGCGCAATTGCACCCTTGCCAAGGCCTCACCAGCGGGAGATCCTTATAGTGGTCCGAGACAGGGCAGACGACCGGCTTGTCGGGATTTAACCGGGCGGCCTTCACTAGGGATATGATGCCGCCCTCCGCAGTGAGGTCCGCCGTGGCACATGGGCATTCCAGGGTGGCCAGCTCCAGCACCTTCATTAAGACGCACTGCAGCTGCCAGAGGGTATGCCGGCCGCTGCAAGGATGGAGAACACAGAGGTCAGTGTGCGAGTCCTCCAGTGGTGTTCAACATGCCATTTCCTCATCCACTCCTGACTGTGGCCTCATGCTGCCAAGGGACTGCCACTGCTGCAGGCATGCAGGGAGGGGCAAGTCAGTACACGCTCATACAAGGTTGGACGGTCATGATAACATGGGTGGCACTTGTTGTGGCACTGGCGTGGGGTGCAGCAGTTGAGGGCCCACGGAGCTGAAGCAGACGCTCAAGCAGAGCCTAGAGGTGCCCCTGAACCAATGATCTGAGCCCAGGCAAGCACCTGCATCAACCACCGCTGCACCGCACCCTTCAACTAACCTCCTTGGCAGGGCTCCCACCTAACACTCACCCAGAATCACCACCGCGGTTCTACATCCCCAACTCTGCAAACACATCTGCATAGCAATCATACCTCCCGCAGCAACCACCCCCTCCTTTACCTTAAAACCGCGTTTAGCAGCCGCCCCAGCGGCAGGGCGTCCACTGTGTCCAGCAGCCGCTGGAACCCAGCCGCCGCCGTGAACTCCTCCTGCGCCTCCTGCACAGCCCCGCATAGCACATACAGCATGACATAGCGTGCACAGTACACGCTGCACGTTAGCCCTCCCCGCCACCGCCATTGCCCGTTGGGCCCCACACAGCCTGAACAACTGCCATAGTGTAACTACAGACCGCATTTGGAGGGTTTACTTGTGCAAGATGCACGCCATGGCCGGCGGCAACATGCCATCACGCCCTTCTAACCCCCACACGCGGCTCCACTTGAGCCAGCATTAAGCCGCCAGTACTTCCCTTGACCGGCATCAGCATTAGCGCCGCCACATGCCGCGTGCGCTTCAGTTGGCCCTAAGACGCTCAGATTTTACTCAGCCTACAATGGCCACCCTCTATATGGCTGCACTTTGATTTCTCTGTAGACTCCCACCACCCGTTGACGAGTCCTTTGATTCGGCCCAGCCCTTACCTCACGCCCAAAGCTGTTTAACAAGGCCACTAAGCACTGCGCGGCCACCAGCAGCACCTCCTCATACTTGGGCTTCAGCTCGCCCAGCGGTCGCCCCCTGTCCGTGTACAACTCAAAAAAGCCTAGCAGGGTGTCGAATCCTGCAACAAGGCGGGAAACAAAGGAGCGGGTCGCTGAATGGATCGGTCATCAGCCATGTGGTTGCCTGCATTAGAGTCACACCAGATAGGCGCAGCAGCTTCTTCCCCGGCACAGGATGGGAAACCAAGAAAGGGCAACTCCTTTCTTACCACTTGCCTGCAACGGTGCAAGCCAAACTCAAGTAGCTTCCTGAACCCTTTACACCGCACTTATCTCAATCACCCGCACCTGCTCTTCTAGCAGAAGGCTACCAATCATAGAGAACACCATTATACACAAAGTACCATACACCCCACACCGAATGAAGTGTGCTGCAGCACTGAGGCGCAGCTGGCTGCACCTGCCTTCGTTACGCATGAAAGCGTCCAGCTGCATGCCCGCCTCCAAAAACACCAGCAGGCCGCTCAGCACTCCCCTCAGCCAGTCCAGCAGTTCACCCTACAGGCACCACAGTGAGTTGGTCTAGTCACAATCAAACAGGCACCACGCACCACCAATGCCAGTCTACGGTCAGACGGAGGCAGCGCCACGCCCATCAACCCCAGACAGTCCCACTGCTCACACCAGCAGTTCCGTCAGGCTCTGTGAAGGAAGCATGGGCGTCCAGCGGTGTGCCGAGCCAAGAAAGAAGCGCGCACTGGTCCCGTGTACACCAGCTTCTCGCCGCCGTACCAGACCCGCAATGCACCACTCGTAGACTCATTGCTTGCCCTAGCAACCCATTCACCAGGTATGCCAATGCAAGGCACCAGAAGCTCTTTGTTACACAACCAGCAAAGCCTGGCTACGTGGTTTCTGCCCAACTAGCGGTCACCCAGGGTAGGCCTGCAAGGCTGACCGCTTGGCTACCCACACGCTTCCAATTTCTCATCCTCGTATCGACTTATGAAGTTGCTCCCATAAGTCATCAGTCACAATCCTCCACTCCGTGTCACACTCAAACTTTCCAGCTGGCGGGAGGCTCAGCCTACCTTTGAACCGAGGCTGACAATAGAGGTGGCTGGCTCCTCTCCCTCCTCACTGCCCTCCTTCTCACTGCCCTTCTCAGAGAAAACAAGCCTGAAGTGGCAGAGACAGGCCAAAGCTTCCATGCAAGGCGCTCGCAGCTTTGCTATAGTCTGGATGGTGCCATAGGCTTGCAGACATGAGGTACTATCGCGGCCCCCATGCCCCACGTCCCTCTCGCCACCCTCCTGGCACATTGCAAGGGACCTCTGTACCCAGCTTGCAGTCGCACCAGCAAAACATCCCTTGTCCACGCGCTCCCCGCGCTCCTAAACATGCCTTGCAAGGTGGCCCTCCTAGTCCACCCACCCAAACCGCCCAAGAACCGGTCACTAGTAGGGTAAACGAAGTCTACAGAAAAATAAAGCCCGCATCCCTGGCGGCATCAAACCCACAAACTCAGGCCAAATACTCACATCCGGAGCCGCCGCACCGCCAGAATGTGGGCAAACATCACTGCCTCGTTGTCGAAGGCCCTCAGCATCCGCTTGACCTCGAAGATGGGCAGGTCAGCCCTATCGGCAATCGTGGGTGTCAACGAAAACAGCCGGCCTGTGCTGAAGAGCAGCGCAAGCTCTGACTGGCTGCACTGTCCGGAGCAGGCCCCTGCAGTGCGGCAGCAAATGATGTACATGAGTGGCTGTGCGGGCATGTGACTGGCACAGCACATCAGGCGCGGACTAGTTTGATAAGCAAGGACGGTGCGATTCGCTGGCCCTACAGGAGATGGTTGTTCCTCACCTCTGTCCTCTGGATTGCAACGAGGCATCCAGACTGCCCAGCAAGTCGCTCGCCCTCTTTTGTGCTTCAATACATGTCAATGATGCTACCTCTGCTTTGTCCGCTACCCCACACTGCCCTTCCGCTGCACACTTCCACACCACCCTGCTGTCACTTGCACCCCTCTTCAAGACAGCTTCTACCCAGCCGCAGAAGGGTACCCACATGCCCAGAAACCACACCCCGTCCACCCAACAAACCACTCCACAGACGAACTCACCAAGCGCCCGTACAACAGCTTCAAATGCCACTTCCACCACCTGGGGCACCGTCCGGTATTCAACAGCAGTAGTGCCTAGCACAGCCATGTCCGCGCTGGCTGACAGCAGGCAGCTATGCCACGTGTGGTAGGCCTCGCAGCAGGGGCAGCCGCTCACGGGAGAGTGAGGCGGCGGCTTGTTCAAAAGGGCAGCTGCCAGCGGACTAGCAAACTCTGCAGGAAGCAGCAACAGCAGCAGCAGCTGGGGAAAGTTGCGGCATGCGGAGGACTGCGGAACATGGAACTGCACTGAGTTGCCTGTCTGGAGCGCGGCCGTGAGCAGGGTAGGTCAGCCGGGCGGCACTACTGCTCCTACAGACCACGAACGAGCATACCAAGAAGCAGCTGAAATATGACAAAGCCCTAGTCACGGTGCCCAGTGCCCGAAAGTCCAGAGCACAGCGGGCAGCAATACTGAGCCACACGCCCAGCTTACCCTTCATGGCGGTGCCAGGGGGTATGGAGTCGGGCCGCATCACACCCATGTTTTTGATGAGGTCCACCCCGCACCACACCGCGGGAAAGCCTACGATAGGCCGCAATTTCTCCTCGGTACTAGCTGCTGAGATGAGGTGCCCCAGCACGCGCAGGGCCATCCACACGCGGGCCGCCAGGTCATGGCGTCCTTCCATAGGCATGCTGCGGCAAGCAGGTGGTGCAGCGGCGAAACGGGGTCCGCCTTCAGCATACGCATTAATGCCACAGACGGCACAGACACCGAAGTTCCCAGGAAATTGCCCAAGCTATGTACACATACATCAATGTTTACACCACTATTCACAAGCAGTTTTCACACGCTTGCAAAACCAGATCAGCATCCGAACATAAAGGGTGGACGAATAGACAAGGGCTAAGCTACAGAAGTATGCTCACCGGCAAATCCGAACCTCCTGTGACAAAAGGGCACAGGGCAGGGGTGCGCAGAGCTCAAGCAGTAGGCATCCCCAACAAGATGCTCAAGTACTAACGACAAGGCGAAAGCAGTCCTCAAAATGGTACACGCCCTGCCTCTCTCATAACATAACATTGTCTCCCAGACTGCGTTCCCTACCTACCTAGTCATTCCTAGCCAAATGAAACTGGGCAGTGGTTCCGCGCCTCTCGCTTGAGCACGGCCCTTTCCCCAACTCGTGCATAGGCACCTTGGCAGGTCCCGTAGGAGCAGTGCAACTTTCTCAGCACAAGCCTGTGGCTCGCTTGGCTTGTCAACTGACAGGCTCATAAACACTTCCAGAAGCTCCCGGGCCAGGGCAGCCACAGATGGGCTGGGTTTCCCGACATCGTCAACCAGCAGTGGACGGCTGCCTGCATCAGGTACTGGCTTGATGGTGCATGCTTCCGTCAAGAGGGAGCAAACGAAGCCAGGCTGGCAAGCTGCAGGCGGACATTCAGCGATCGTGAGCCTGCAGGCAGGCTAAGATATTCAGGCGCGCACCTGGCAGCAGTCGAAGGCAGAGCTCCACGCCCTCCATGCTATACTGGATGATAGTGGGGTTTGAGCCTGGATTAAGCAGGCGCGAATGTGTCATCGATGCGTCATGATCCCAATCCCTTGGACCAACCCTGGACCAACCTTGTGCCTGCTTGATCCTTTATCGAATGCCGCGGCAGGGCATTGTTGGACTGTGCATAGGTGTGGAAGTGCACAGTTCTAGTAGGGGTTGCCACGGCTCAGCGGCGGCCATCACCAGTGCTGCGAATAATTACAGTTGCCGGCTGTCACGGACAACTGTGCAGGCATGCTGCCACAGCTACAGGGACAGGTGGACAGGTACGACAGCTGGAAAGGGACATCAGCTACGCGGCCTGTGTGCCACTACCGCGGTTAAGCTTCAAGGCATCGATGTATGGAAATGTGGATGGGGCGGAGGTGGGGTGTGGCAGGAACCTGTCAAACTGGAGTGATGGCAACGCAGAACAGCTGCCACGGAGGACAAGCCTCATCAGATTTCGTGGCAGCTAGCATGATCACCATTCACGGGAACGGGTGACTGTTTTGATGTGCTTCACAGGGCGCTGGGCACGAGCCCAAACGGCTGGGTGGCAACGCTAAGACAAAAGCAACCACCACCTCCCAAAGGCTGCACAAGTTAACAAACCAACAAGGCTGACAGCAAATCCCGTACAGCCAAGTTGGGGCGAACAGCCCCACTAGAGAGTGGCCGTCCTGTCACCGGCGACTGAAGCTTGCCAAGCTGCACCCACGCTGTGAGCGCCTCACGCTCATAGGTGAACCCGTCTGCCGCTATCACCGGGTCGCTCAGCGGCTGCCCGCTTAGGCGGCACACCAACACGGCTTCCAAGGCAGGTGGGAGTTTGCTGCTGCCACCAGTGATACAAACAGTAGCAAGGCCCTCCCCAGGATGGAAAGCCTGCTGCTGGCCCTGCTGCTGCTGCTGATTCGAGGATGCCTCTGGGGGACCGTTGTCGCTTGCTTGGCTGCCTGCCAATGACCTGCCATCGCTGGCCATCGCTGCTGGCTGGTGGCTTGTTGGCCTAGCCTGGGCCTTATGATCATCAAGACTAATCCCAGGTAGGAGGTACTCCAGCAGAACCTACACAGGGTGCATGCATTTATCAAAGAATTGAGACTCCTGTATCCACGCACACACACTCAAGTGCACTGACTCCTATGCCATCCTGCTGCTTGGTATTGGGCGAGTCAGCCTGCATGGCATGTGGCTTGACACTAACCTGGTACTCAGCTACTTGAGCCTCAGCTGCCTGTGCTGCTTCCACTGTGTCTAGAGCCTCGGACGCAACGGGCTCTTCTGAGCGGACCGCCACTGCCGCCGCCGGCGCCGCCCCAGACTTTGCTGGCGGCAGTGGCGCTGCCCCCAGCAGTGGTGCTGGGGCCAGCAAGGGAGCGTCCGCGGACGAGGGCGGCGGAAGGGCTGGTGACGCCGGCCTAGGAGGCGTGGCCGGGGCTGTGACTGCTGCTGCGGTGGTGTTACTTGCCGGGTGCGTGGGAGCAGCAGAGCCAAGAATGGCAGCAAGGGCTGGGATGATGGCGGGCGGTGCCCGCTCCTTGCCAGCTGGAGCAGCGCGTAGGAGGCCAGCTGCTGACTGATACAAGGCGCCATTCTGTAAGGGGCTTCCTGTCTGCTGCCGCTCCTCGGCTATCTGTGGCTTCTTCAACTTACCAGCCCGGCCAGCGGTGCGGCTAGCAGGCGCCTCCTGACTGCTGCTGGCGTGCGCAGCCGACTGGCTGGGAACAAGCGCTTCACGTCGGCTGCCACCCCTGCTGCCTGCCTGCCTCGCCCCGCTGTCCTCCGCCTCTAACGGCTGAGCTGCACTTGTGAGATCCACTTCCTGGGAGGCAGATGAGCTTGCTGTGCGCTGGGCTTCAGTAGGCCGCTGGGTCGGGGCGGCTGGGGTCAACATAGCAACAGGCCCATGCCTCAGAGTTGCAGAGCTACTGCTGTCCCCCGCGGCACTGGGGGCATCTGCATCGCCGGCGTCTCGAGGCTCCACCTCAGTACCATGTAGCAGAGCACCTGAGGGTTCCTCTGGCTGCTGTGCTGCACCAGCTCGCTGCTTGGCTGCCTTCTGCCGCTGACGCTTGGCCGCCTTGGCAGCCGCCTTGTGCTGCACAGCCTCCTCCTCCGCAAGAAGCGCGGCCGCTGCGGCCTCTGCAGCCTTCTCGGCATCAAGCTGAGTCGGCGGCTTGCCGCCGGACTGCTGCACCAGCTGCTCACCCCATGTGAGCCACTCGTTCAGGCTGGCCTCCGATTCCTGCATGGCAAAAACTTTTACCTTATGGGTAGCCAACGCGGTGGGCAAAAGGATGGAGCAGCCAGCAGGCTTTCTGGTGGCACACAAACATCAAGGCACCCAAGGCCATGCCATCTTGCCATGTTATTTCCCAATCAGCAAAGCATTCTATTGGAACAACCAAAGCCAGGGTTGGCTAGGTGCTGCTGGTACAACACTCATGCTTTGCCCGCCGCCGGACCGCTACCAGCCAGCGCAGCCTGTCCCTACCCTCAATGCTGCATGGGCACCGCCCAGCCCAGCCTCGACGAGCTTCAAGAACACCAACTCGCCTTGAGGTCCGCGGAGATGCTGGCAAGGGAGGGGCTTGACTTGGCCGCCTCAGCCAGCCTCCCACACCCTAACACCTCCAGGGCGGCCTGCCGGCCTTCCTTGCCAGCCTGCAGGATAGACAGCTGACCTGCCCTCTAGGTCCGCAGCCGACATAGCTGGCATGATGGTGAGACGTTCCTGTGCTGGCAGGGCCAACCAGGCCCCACCGCTCAGCAGCGCTAGGGCAGCCTCTTACCCTCCTTGTCAGCTCTCAAGATTGCCGATGTGTGACTCTGGACAGAGGCAACCTGCCGCGTGACGCGGACACTGGCTTCCACGGCCTTCAAAATCTCCTCTGCGGAACCAGCGGACTGCTGTACAGGGCTCCAATGCAACGGCATAGCAGTAGAGAGGCCCCTTGATGTACTGTCCTTCCATGTAGGCAAGGGGGTTCCATCTGCAAGACCTTAGGGCTCTCAGCGGTTCTAAACCAAGAGACCCACCCTTGCTGAGACCAACCGGCCACGGCACCTTTAAGAAGCCAAGGGAGCCGACAAGGACACACAACCCAAACAACATCAAGGCTCATTCTGCATCCAGCCCTGTCAGTCCAGCCCAACTCTCACTCCCTGTTCGCACTACCTGCCACCTATGCTTATATTTAGGCAGGTCCCAAGGGGCTGGGTCACATGTGAACACGGAGCACCTCCACTCGCCTCCCGTAGTGCCGTGAGGAAGCCAAGGGAGCTGAGCAGCAGGCTTGTCGCTTCGATAACGCGTGTGGCCCGTATATCCTCCGCCAGCCCCTTGGCAAAACCCGCCATGTCCTCCAGCGTGCAGCCCGACTGGCCGCAGCCGCAAGCGCCGGCGCCGGCGCGGCCGCGGCTGCGAGCCTGCAGCTTGTGCAGCCGAGCCTTGCGCCCTGCCAGGGCATCGTGCTTGAGCGTGTCCACTGCTTCAGCAAGGGTGTCGCCGGCCAGGAGGTGCACCCGCCGCTGCAAGATGTCTCGCCGCCAGGCGGCGCGCTCCCTGCAGCGTGGGGTACCATGCAAGGGTCGAGGTGGACACGACATCGTGGTGGTGGGCGGGGGTAGGATGACATGAGCGTGACACCAGTGTCCACGACTTCCCTTGCTCACTAACCGAAACAGTTGCCGCGCTGCTTTGCCCCGCCGACTACAGCTGTGGTCGCAGGACACCCTTGGCGCTGGGCCCTGCTTCGCACACCCAGGTCAACCGTCCAGATGCCGACTAACCGCCCATCCTAGATAGCCACAAAGGTGACCAACCCCAATGCATGCCAGTCGCCAACGTCAGAACACCCACAACCAAATCCCAGCATGGGTCATCCACCCAAGGTCAACTCACAGCCGGGCCCCCCGACCACCCACCCCATTATTTTGGCAAAGGCCCTGAAGACCAGGGACTTGGCCAGCATCTGAATACCCCCGCTGTGATCGTGCTGCGCAAACGCCAGGTGCGCGCTGAACAGCTCCTTGTACTTGAGCTGCATGAAGTCCTCTCGCGCTTCCAGCCTCTGGCGCAGAAGGCCCGTGGTGCAGAGGACGACCGACGTGCGGAGAGAAGAAATGGGTGCAATCTGCAGGCAGGCAAGACAAGGCTTGCACACACCCAGGGGCAAGGATACCCCCTTCCTGCAGTGACAGCGGCTTTGTTGGGGACCGCCGCTGTGAAGCTGAACTAGCAATGGCCAATCAAAGAAGATGATAAGAGGGGAGGCGTACTTACGCGGCCGGGAGCGGATGATACTGGGGAGCAGGCACCCAAGCACGAGCGGGCACACTTGTCAGTAACAAGCAAGAGGCGTGCAATGTCCAGCACCCACCCACCTAACAGTGCCTCTTCCCACCCCTTGTGCACGTCCCTGCCTGCCCCTGGCCCCGCTACCCAGTCAGTGGCTGCAAACGCCTCCCTCAGGCATCCCTTCCCACCCCCACACCTTTCCCAAGCCTTAGCAGCCAACGCCCACTCGCCTAACACCCCCCCTCCCCCCCCCTACCCAGCCGCCACCCGCTGCCGTACCTTTGCCAGTACTGGCGCCCATGGCCGCCCTCCTGGCTGATCCCATGTGACGTCGCCCAACTTCAGCCACTGCTCCATCTCTTCCAGGCTGCTAACGCCAGCAAGCACCAGGAAGGGCTGGCCCTGGTGCTCCCCTCCGTACCCGGGCTTGCCTGCATCGCGAGAGCATGGCCGGTAGGCCTGGCAGCTTCACACAACGGTGCAATCCCCACACCAGCTCGTCCTGCAGGACCCCACCTCACGCGATATTGCCAATTGCATAATGCGCTCATCCCCCCTGAACCAAATGCCCCGTTGACTCCGCTACACAGCCAACCACAACAGGACCTCTACTGTACCGAGGCACGCCCTGCCT
>BBXU01001653.1:0-16721 GCA_001598975.1 Parachlorella kessleri | reverse complement strand
CGGGGGGGCGCGCACAGGCGCTCGCGCGTCCGTTCAGGTTTCCGGCTCCTTCTGCCATCTCGTTTGTGTGTCCTAGCAGGGCTTCAGTCAGCTCTACACAGCAGCACCGCCGTTTCGAAGCAGTAGTGCAGAGTATGTCCTCTATGCCCGCTCCAAGGGCAGGCTGAGCGGTGCTGCCTGGCCAGCCGATGGGGCTCAGCATCGCCGTTCATGAGGGGCAGGCGAGTGAAGCTTTCACAGCCAGTCTTTTACCTTACGTGTGTATCTGGAAACCCCTTGGCCTTGCTTAAAACACAGCGCACCCCTTGCCGTGCCCCCGCAGGACTGCACTCAAGGCTGAGATGGAAAGCCAGCTGCTGGGTGCCCCACCAACACCAGCAGCAGCAGAATTAGTGACAGGAGCAGAACTACCCCACTCCCTCCCGCCTTCTGCCTCGTTTGTTTCCTCTGAGTCCTCCTCAGCTGCAGCACCCTGGGGGTCCGAGCAGGCCCCAAACGCAGCCGATTCTGCAGCTTGTGGCTTGGGCAGCAAAAAAGCCAGCAGTGTGTGGGACGAGCTTGTGGCCCGAGCCAAGGCTGGGATGGAGGCCGCGCTGCGGCCCAGCACAGCGCAGGGTGAGTCCAGCGCCGCTCGCAGTGGCGCCACGACACCCTCGACCCTTGCACCCGACGTTGAGGAGGAGGTCGAGGAGGAAGAAGGGCAGGAGACGAGCGTGGACGGTCCTTGGCAAGTCAGCGAGGTAGTTAGCAGCCTCAGTGGGACTGGCACGCCGCAAGAGGCGCCCCAGCAGGTGCCGGAGGGAGCTTGGCACGGCGCCCCGCCTGCGGCACCAGAAGTAAGCACTCTTGCTATGGAACTGGCATCAGCCAGCCAGCCTGCAACGCCCCAGCTCTTGCCGGCTTCAGTGTCGTCCCTGTCCATGCTAACAGCACCTGCCGTCGGCCTGGCACAACCCACCCCGCCGGCCTTGCAGCCCACGGTCTCAGCCCCAGCGGCGGCGGCAGCGGACGAGTATCAGGCCGGGTACCAGGCGGGCATAGCCGCCATCATGGCCAGCATGGGGCTGCCGCACGCTGGCGCTGCTGGGCATGCTGGGCTTGGCCCTGCACAGCAGGCGGCAGTGCAACCTCCTGCGAGTGCTATGCCAGGCTGGTCGGCGGGCCCGCCAACCACAGATGTCAACTGGAGTTCACTGCTAGAGGGAGGAGGGTCAGCTGGGGAGGTCCCGGCCACTGGCAGTTTCCCCACAGCAGCTTATTTGCTACCTAGTGGCGGCCCACCCCCTGAGTGGCCAGGTCAGGCTGCAATGCAAGTGCCACAGGCTGCTGCTCATGGCTGGGATGCAGCCAAGTCGGTAGGAGGTGCTGCTGCAGTAAGCGGTGGGGCTGCTGACTCTCTTGCTAGTTATGGACAGCAACCAGCCCAGCAGGAGGACGATGCTGAGTTGGCGGACATGCTAGCACTGCTTTGCGGAGCCTAGTGGGTATTGCTTTCGCTCCTGTCTGGCCTATTGACTTCATTAATGTGCTTGCCGAGCTGGATAAGAGTAAGCTTTTGTCATTTGGGTTGGTTGCCACCGCCTTGATCACGTGGCAACTATTGTATGTGGTACTCACGTGAAGCATGGATCTCTGACAACAGCTGCCCTTTGCTGCCGAGGGAGTCAGTACTACATATGCCACTGTCCTGTGCACTCAATGACGGTGTGGCCTTGTTTACACTTGCAACCCTAGTTTGCAATTGTATGGAAGCGCCAGCAGAGGTAACTGCTTACAAAAGCATCCCGGCCAGGCCCTACCCGGGGGAGGGGAGTGACCGCCAGCCCTGACGACCAACTTAATGCTGCTGGGGGTACTCTAGCACCGTGTATTGTTTCCCCTAACCTTCGAGGTTCGGGCAAGCACCCAGAGCATCTCTTGTATCCAGCCTGGCATGCAGCTACACAACTCCGGAGTTGCTAAGAACAAAGTGGCTCAGAACTCAGGCAAGACTCAGGCTCATTCTGCATACAGCCCTGTCAGCCCAGTATCCCAGTGTACCTCATCCATGCTCGCATTACCTGCCACCCTCAATAAAGTGGGTGCAGCCTGCGGTAGGTGACGCCCGTCACCGCGCTGCCCTTACACGGTTCAGATGCTCCTGCCATGATCTTAGGATAGAGAGAGACAGGCACCTCCCAGCTGCCCTTAGGCCACCTAGGCATCTACGCACATGCCACATTTGTGCTTCTGCCGTTGAGGATGAGCACCATATGGTGCTCTCATGCCCATTTTATGAGAGTCTGCGCATGAGTTTTGCAGACCTTTTCTCCACAAGTAGCGAAAATTTACCTACCGTACTGGCACGCTAAGTCCGACCATTTTTAATTCTAGAGAGGTCTGGTCGATAGACCCCCCAAAATCCACAAGCCTCTGGTCGATGAGTCACAAAAATGAGTCAAGGGCGGGAAAGGGCTCCAATGGTGCTGCTGACCTGCTCAGTAGGTGCGCTGAGGGCATGGTCGATCAGTCTGGAAAAAGCTAAAGGGCGTGGCCGATAAGTCCAAAGCGCTCAAAACAATTCATCGACCAGAGCTCTGGTCGGACTTAGCGTGCCAGTACGGTAGCTTTTTGTTACAAAATCAAGATAGAGTCGCTCATTTTGTCTACGCATGCTTTGATCTACGACGCTCTGCGACGCACAAGAGCCTCGCTGGCTCCGAAACTGCGTTTTCTGTTTCTTAGTTTCTTAGTCAAGTGTGCTCAATCAACCCCCTTAGGCTGGGTTGAGACAGCGTATAGAACAGCTGTCTTGCATCTGACTGTTTTCAGTACTTCATTTGTAGCGTTCTGTGGTCACGGGGCTTGTTAGGGAACAGTCCTGTTCGTGCAGCTCAACTCCCTGCCACCCATGCTACTAACAGCAGCCTCCCTGGGGCCGCAGCCTTGGACGCAGGCGTGTAAAGGCGCCCCCACACCCATTTTGCAAGGCCCGGTTGGCCGCCATTTCTAACTTGCGCCTGCATGCTAGGCCTGCTGCCGCTGGCTTCTCCCCACAGCCGGGGTTCGGGTGAGGGATACACACAGTATCAACCTTATTTGCAGCCATCTCTACAACCAGATACTGGTGTAACTCTCATCTGTCTCCCTGTGATCACAAAGCCCATATAAGCTTTCTGCTAGACAAAAAGCAGAAGCAGAAGTCATGGACAGGGGCGTGGGCATATCCTACGAGGGATCAGCCCCACCACACACTGGGACCACCATCGTGGCCTGCACGTACGATGGAGGGGTGGTGCTGGGCGCAGACTCACGGGTCAGCACGGGCACATACGTCTCTAACAGGGCCAGCGACAAGATCACGGCTCTGAGTGAAATGGTGTGGTTGCTACGGTCAGGATCGGCAGCAGACACCCAGGCCGTCGCAGACTATGGTGGGTTCTAGCCCTTCTACTCTGCCTTGGCCCGTGCAGTCGTGCCAGCTGACCGCGCGAGTAAGGTGCCTTGTTGTCCATTCTTTCAATTGTTCGCCTGTGGGAGATGTCAGTCTGCTGGTGCTGCCTGCAGTGCGGTACTTCACAGAGCAGCACGAGATGCAGCTTCAGCAGCAGCCAAGCGTGAAGACAGTAGCCAACTTGGTTCGTCAGGTAAATCAAGATCGAAAACTGACGCGCTCGACAGGCCTACTGCACTCGCCAACCAGCGCTGCTTTACCAGGAAGCCTGCATAGCACAGGTCCCTGGCCGCTCTTGCTGGTCCTGCTGCGCGGCTTACTAGTGCAAGTGGTGATCGCAGCCAGCTGTGCTGCGTGTCAGCTGTAGTGCTATGGCAGGACGTGAGGATTGGTCATGCTAGGGCACTCCCAGCCTCCCTCACTGGTGCACCCACGACATGAGAATCTGTAACACACCTCAGCGGCCGGCCGGCTGAGTGTAGAGAACTGGCCAAGGTTAGCAAGTTCAGCGCACCAGTCGCAGACATGTAACTGCACCTGCTCGGCTGTTCTCGATTGTGTTGTTTTGCAGATGAATTACGAGTACAAGGCCAACCTGGTTGGGGCGATGATTGTGGCTGGGTGGGATGCGCATGAGGGCGGGCAGGTGTGGGGTTGCCCCATAGGCGGCACGCTGGTTCAGGTGAGCTTGCTTGCAGAGGGTGGGAGGGGCAAGGGGGCAGAGGTATTTCCCTAGTGCTAGGACCTGTTCACTTGGCAGCTATCACCCACGTTGAAAGGTGGGAGCAGCAGGGGCTGGGCCCTGGTGCCCAGGTATTGATCATGGAGCTGCACAGCGAGGAGGTGTGCAGTGTCAGGGATGAGAATCTGCTGGGGGCCATTTAGCAGGTAAGGTAGAGACCTCTTAGCGTGTAGATGGGTTTCCACTGGGTTTCCACAATGCTGGTAGAGATAGCCAGGGTTGTCGTGTTGTGACAAATTGGCGCCCCCAGTTGCTGCGTGCTATGAGTCAGCCGGTGGACACGCCCCTGTTAGCACCCTGTGATGCTGTCTTGATTGTCGCCCGACATGCTGGCCTTCCAGGAGCGGTGGACTACTGACGGTTCTGGCAGCACCTTCATCTGGGGGTATTTGGAGTCGGAATACAGGTGCGCCACCAAGCAGCGTGTGCGTTTGGTGTACGCTAACCTGAATGGGCCGTGCATGCTCCTATCAGTTGGGCTTACGCGAAGTTACTGACGGGCGTGCTGTTTGGCAGCCCAGCCCAGATGCTAGGGTGGCCAAGGGCACGTGTCTAGCAGAGCAAGCCTGTCGGTGCAGCTTACCCGTGGCACAGGGCAGGGCGGCGCAGGCTGGGATGCGGCAGAATGAGGGCGCCTGGCAGCTCACATGCCTGTTTTGCCTCCATACAGTAACAATTACTTCAAGTTGGGGTGACTGTAGAGGGGGTGCGATACTGCAGGGATGGCATGAGTCGCGAGGAGGCGGAGGCGTACGTTGCCGAGGCGCTGGCCCTGGCCATGTCGCGGGACGGCTCCTCCGGCGGCGTCATCCGCTTAGTCACCGTCAACAAGGACGGCGCACACAGGAGGTGGGTGGGGCCCCTGCAGGCCGGCTGCCTGCCTGCCTGGTGGTAGTAGGGTGAGGGTATATGTTGGGTGTGGGGTGTTGGAGGTTGGGTTGCATGGGCCAGTAGTGGGAAGGTGTGGGGGTGTGCAAGCTTGTGGGGAGAGGCCTGCGGGGTGAGCAGCCAGCCAGGGTTTGCTAGAAGGGGTATGCAGTGTGTATGCCACCTATGTGGGGGTGGAGTCTGATACCAGAGAGCTGACATGGCGCTTGCCGCCTGGGAGGCGACGCCATGGGGGCTTTGGCAGGCAGAAATTTGCCCGTCTGCCCATGCTTCTGCCACACGCTGAGAAATAGAAATACCATGCATGCATGCACTCTGACTAGCCCTTGTCTCTGCTGCCACTCTATCACATGGTAGGCCCCTGCTTTGTATGTGGATCGCGTATGTATGCTGCTGCTGCTGCTGCTGCTGCTGTGCAGGTTGATAAAGCCACAGGAGCACCCCACTTTCTGGGATGAGCTGCCGGAGCCTGCCGGCATGGTGGTGTGAAGCATTTGCGTCCGTGCAGTGGTGGAAGCTGTGGGGGTGAGCTCCCGGTAGGCGGCGAGGTTGCATCGCAGTACGTTGGCGGGACCGGCGGCAGGGCACCCATTGAAAAGTGCTGTACCGCGTCATTGCTAGCTGTGGGACTGCTCACCGCCGGTAGGATGTATCTGTCACGCAGTGAGGGTCTACTGTGCCTTGGTGGTTGGGGGGTTGACCTGCAACACTTTCCGATGACCTGGCCTGGCGCTGCAGCCTGTGTCATGCTTCTGCTCCTGCTTGTCTGGGGTCGGGCGACTTCTGGGGTCATGGTCACATGTTATTTCCTGGTGGGGTGTCAGCTATGGCTTACAGCAGGAGAATCTGACAGAAAGCAAATAATGGTCATCAAGCCGACGGCACTCAAGCACAGGGACTCGTGTGTGGTTCTCAAGCACATGTACTTGTGTGAGGTAGGCTCAACACAAGGCCTTCAAGCGAGCCATCTCGAAGCAAGTACACAGAGCAGCTTGGATTTATTCACAGTCACCCCCCTCATGCCACCTCCTATCGTTGCTAACACATCGTCAAACGCTCCGCCGGGTGCAAATACACGTAACAGGGGCATGCATGGCGCAGCCCAGCAGCCTCTGGGCGGCCAGCCACATCAGCACAGGCTTGGCCCTAGCGCACACCGCCAGGCCCTACCCTATATACCGAACCCTGTTATTAGCAAGGGTGGCATGTTCTCTTATGAATTGAAAGCCAGCATGCAAGAGCCCCTATCCTCCTTAGCATTGGGAATGTAGACAAGGAGGCAGACCAGCAGGAGGCTGGCATTCTATTTAGTTGCCGCGGCCCCTCACCCCCGCCCTGTCTAACACCCATTGACCACACCAGATAAGCCACGAGCCCAATTCTTGCCCCCTTCTTTATTTGCAATGGGACTGGGGGCTTCTCCTGGATGCAGGCAAGCCCCGCTGGCACCAGAGTGGCATGCTTAGCATGCTTGCCGCAGGGCCCCCCACCGGCTGCCCCCGGTGCTGAAACTGGCGCTAGGACTCCCACACACCGTGCGCCCTCCTGCACCCATCCCTGCCCCTCCCTTGCTCTGCCCCCAAACCTTCAACAAGTGCCAGCCAGGGTGCCGGCCCAGGAGCCAGGCGCCTTAGTGCTGCATCGTGGGGCCCCTGCTGCCGTGCCTGCCCTCGTTCTGCTCCTCCACTATCGGCTCCAGGGTGCAGGCCGGGACCTCTGCCCTGGCGTCGCCAGGCTGGGCCGTCAGGTCTGCGGGGAGATGGCCATCAGCTGGTTACCAGGTACTAAACTGGTTACTAAACAAGACATTGTATACAGGGGTGGGGGTGCCCTGCGGCCTGCCTTTCGCACTGCTGTGGAACACACGCATCAATGACCTCGGTCATGGGAGTGTGCAGTCTCGGCATGGGAACAGACGGGAGGGCGCCGCTTCAGGCAGGCAGCGACGCACTGGAGCCCGGCAGCCCTTACTGTTCCCACACTGCTTACGTGGTGCTTGCTTTCTCCCTAACAAGGAACAGGCAGGCACACCCCAGACGCGCTCCAAGGGCTCAGCCTCCTTCAGAAGGCATGCCAGCACACCACCCCTCCCCAGCTCACCCGCGATCCTCCTTGCCTCATCTGCCTCTGAGATAGGGCTGATGGGGCTCCCCTGCACCACGGCCTCGCCAGCCCCACCCTCTGCCCCGCTGGAGCCCCGCCAGCTGCCCTTGCGCAGCATGGCGGCCTGCTGGGCCGCTTCGCTAGTGGCACCCGCAGCCGCAGCGCCCTTGGTTGGTGTCGATGCTGCTGCCTCGCTGCCAGCTGAAGCGCGCTTCTCCCACTCCTGCACGGCAGCCAGATACCGAGTGACGGAGAAAGAGGTGCACCCTAGACGGACGACTGTCCCCTCCCACCAAGCGTAGCCGCTTCTATGCCCAGGTAGCTGATGAAGGCACGTGTTGGCGGTACTGTGGCAACCTTAGCAACTGTCTCAGAATCTCAAGCCAGGAGGACGCATACACTGGCATGCCTGGCCCGGCACCCCTCTTTGCGCCCCGGTCGCGCCACCTGCGTACCTGGATCTGTGCTGCCAGCTTGGAAGGAGAGCCCCCCTGGTCGCCAGGCGAGCTGCGGCTCACCCGCAGCCTTCCCGCGCCCCCTACCCCACCACTGACAGCAGCACAGCCGCTGTCAGCCAACCCCGCCCGGCCTTCTGCCGGCACTAGTGCAGCTGCCGCGGCACCCACCGCTGCCACACCCGCCGTCGCTGCCTCGACCCTGTGGCTGTGGCCCTCCTCTGCCTGGTGGGAGGAGGCGCGGGAGCTGGGGGCAGAGGAGGGGTGGGTGTGGGGCGCCGTGGGGGCGCTACTTCCCTGGGTGGAGAAGACCGTGTTGGCCTGGGAGGAGGCTTGGGAGCTCGGGGTGGCAGAGCGGGAGGGGAGCACCCGCGGCGACGCCTCGTCTGCAGGGCGTGCAAAGTTTCCTTTTTCTATTTACATTCCTTCTAGAGAGTCTGAGAACCAGGTGGGAAGGTGATGGTGGTCGTGGGAGAGGGACTTGGGAGGGAGGTGCCGGGACGCTAGGGGAGCTGGCGGGGCTGGGGGTTGGCATGGCCATTCCTTCGCCCTGCAACCTCACATCATGTCGTCTGCAAACCAGGGCATGGCATTTACTCCAACTGGACTTGTCGGAAAGCGGTTTCGGTCCTCCTTGCCTGCCCCAACCTGCATGCATGAGTTCAGCCGCCCCCTCCTTGAGGTTCTTGCTGCCAGCTGTGCGTGCTGCTCCTGGCGCCCAACCTCTCTGTCAAGAGCAGCTTGCACACCCACCCCTGTCACGGCCCTCGGGACTCCCCTGCAGTGCTCTCTCCCTCCCTGGCTGGCTCACCCTCGTTGAGCTTGGTGTACTCGGCGATGTGCTGGGCCAGGCTCTCCTCCACCGGCCCCATCAGCCGCTCGAACGCATCACGGCTCATCGCCAGCACCTTATAGCAGGGCAGCCAGGTTACGTCATGATGACTACGTCACTCCACCACAAGCAACACAAGCAAAAGTTGACGAGGACGGAGCCGGCGCCTTCCGGGGTGGTGGAGGCACACCCAGAGGAGACGCCCAGCACAGTGCCGGCAACCCAGCTCCTGCACAGGCTTGGGGCTGGGAGGTCCATCCTGGCAGCACAAAAAAACACATACGCCGAGATCCCGGTGCCCAGCCCCTGTGCACTCAAGTATCAGATTCACATTGTCAGGGGCCCGGCACTGGCTGTGAGGTGTCCACCTGGCCCCCGGCTGCTTCCACAATGTTAGGCGCAGCCAGGACACATGATCACCTGCCCGGCTGACTAAACTCGTCCTGCTTAGACTGGCCTCGGCGCTCGGCTACAGCTGTAGCCCAGCTGTAGCTGTGCGCCAAGGCCAGTCTAAGTATAATCAGGCAGGAGGTCATCCTGTGCCCTGCCTGTGCCTAATAATCGTGGCAGCAGCCGGGGCGCCGCTGGATACTGGCACCCGCACCTCACAGCCATTGCCGGGCCCCTGACGACGTGAATCTGACAGCACCGGATGCCACGCACACTCAAGGGCCCCCTCAGCTCGCAGTGTTTGCTCCACCCCCATCGAGTGCCGGCAATAGCAATGTCACAGGGCCCACCATTCCAAGCACCCTGTAGGTGTTTCCCAGGGGCGTACCTTCACTTTGGTGGCTGCCACGCAGTCAGCCTGGCGGGGGGCCTTGGTGAGCAGGGCCACCTCCCCAAACACGTCCCCGGGCCCCAGCGACTTGGTCAGCCGCTTCTTGCCCTGCGAGAAAGGACAGCCCAGCGTCGCTCCTTACACGAGACAGTCTGAGGAGAGCTCCAGCAACGTGTGGCAAGCGGAGCAGGTGTTTTGCTGGAGGTGCTCCCAGGTAGCTAGCGCTTCCTAGCTCCCTGACCCCACCAGACACACCCCATGTTCAGGACCTGTGCTGCGCGGAATTCAGGCCATGCCTTCCTGTTGACATGTCATCAAGATGTTCAGTGCACACATGCTTGCGCCAGCCGTGTTCCATGCACCGGCTGTCCTCCAAAGGGCCACACCGCCTCACCCGACCGAAACCGCGACACTCACATCGAAGGTGCGCCGGCACTCAACGGTGCCGCTCTCAACGATGTAGAACTTGGCGTTGGTGGCCAGCTCCTCCTTCTCCCGCAGGATGTACTGCCCCGCCTGCAGGCCAGCCAAGCCGGGCGCTGTTTTTGTAAGAAGCACTGATACTCTAACAAGCTTTGGGATGGCGCGCTGTTTTGCAAGACGCTGTGGGATGGGGACGCTGGCGGCCAGCCAGCTGCTCGCTCTCACACCTGGTGCACTCTCCCGCTGCATATCTGCAATCACGGCGCTATCTTGAAGGCGGTAAAGGATGACCTGACGCATGATCAACACCCAATGCAAGCCGTGTCCTCTGCCCTATCGTGATGGCTTGTAGGCAGCCACGGAGCCGCGCCCCGCCAGCCCAACGCTTTTTGCCTTTGGCCGGAACCCAATGGTGGGCACCCCCACATCGACCCCACATGCAGTAAGCCACAGCACAACGATTCCCATCTCCCATGCACCTCTAGACGTTTGCCACTGCCGCCCCTCCTATATTTTTGATCATGTCACCCTAAGTCCTTATTACCTCATACAGCTCCACCGTGAGGCAGTCGGCCACGGCTGCCAGCTGCTCCTGGGAAAGATGCTGGAAGATCTCCATGGAACGCAGGGTGGCCTCATACCTGCTGGGGGGGTGGGGGCCGGGGGGCCTCGGCGGCGCAGCCCGGGCGTAATGCTGAGAAAGAAATTCCACGGGAATGCGCGAAAGCCACGCCTCACCGTGCAGCAACGGCTTTGCACACATCCCCCGCACGCCCACTGAAACGTCAGATCATCTTGCCTCCATCCCTCCCTATAAACCCCCCTACCCCACCCCCACCCACCTCCCTCCCCTGGCATTTGTCCTGCGCCCCACAACCATGCCCACAGACATGGCTTTAAACCCTCCCATGACAGCACCCCCCGCGGGATGTCCCCCCAACCCCCACCCCATGCACCTGGTCCTGCGCTCCACCATGCTGCCCACGATCATGGCCCTGAAGGTGGCCCTGTCCATGCACCACAGGGTGCCCCCCGCCTCCGCCGTCACCGTGGCGGCGCGGGGGCAGTTGTACATCAACGCCAGCTCACCAAACGACCCTGCACAGGCCAGGCCCACAGGGCGTCACACAGGCAACTCACCGATCACAAGCTGCCTTACGGATGTCGTGTCTATCGCTCTGGACCAGCCCAGGCTGGGTCTCAGACAACCCTCTGTGGCTGGAGAGCTGGTGTTGCCGACAAGCGACGAGGGGAACCCACAAGCCATCCCTATAGATGGCGGTTGGCAATGTGTGCACGGCAGCTGACCCCACAAAGCTGACCCCATGTGCATGTGCCGCCCCATGTGCATGTGCCTCCCCATGTGCAGGACCCGTCCTGCTGTGCGCCGCACCTCGGCCGTCATACGTGAACTTGTGGCTGCCGCCCTGCGTGGCCAGGAACCTGCCGCTCTCTATCAGGTAGAAGTTGTCGCCCACCTCGCCCTCCCTACAGCAAGAAGTCACAATACATCGCACTTCGTGCTACTGTGCACAGAAATGTACCCGGGGCTGGCATTCGTGCGTGGTGCGCCTATCCTGTGCATGAGACGGAAGTGGGAAGCACCTCGCAGGCTGCCGTAGGGCATGAGACACACCACCACTCATCAATTGTTGACTAAGCCGCCCACCTCTCGGTGCGCCACTGCCTAAGCGAGGCCCTCTTCATTTGATGCGCACGTGGCAAGCAAGTAGAGCAAGTCACCGGCCGGCGGGCGGAGCCCTGGCCCCAGCCAGGACCCACCTGATGACGACCTCCCCAGCAGCCACCTTGCGCTCGAAAAGCGCGCCTATCAGGTCCTCCTCTTGCTCCTCATCCAGATCTGCGACCGGTAGAAAGGCAGGAAGTCAGCAGCTGCTTGTGCCATCCGCAGCACATGGCAAGTCCCATTGGGTAGGTAGCTGGGTCGTCCTGCCCTCAGCACACGCTTGCAACACGCTGTGCTGCGCTGCCCACCATGGAGGAGCAGTGTGCTCTTGATCAGCTGCTTCAAGCGGGCCCTGGTCTCCTCTGGCTTGGGCAGGGAGTCTCTCTTCTTGCTCTGGACAGCGCCGTTGAGTGCCGCCTCAGCAGAGACCTGCAAGTTAGAGCCACCCGGAGCCCATCTGGACATGCCAGGCCACCAAGGTGCCTTGGACAGCCAAGCGTAGCAGGAACATTAAACTTACAGAGCCCCTGCGGTTAGGTCTGTGGGTTGTGGTCCTCGCGGGTGGGGATGAGATAGGTTTGGCTGGCCCGTCCTCTGGCACGATCGACGAGCGGGACACCCCTCCCTTAGAACAGCTGCACACGCCACCCATCTGGAGGTTGATCACATAAGATGCTGGCGAGGAGGCGTGACAAGACCGCCCTAAGGTGGCCTTTCGGTGCTGTTCAGCGTTAAGATAAAGTGCCGATCAATCAATTATATGTCAAGGGAGTATAGATGGATGGTGTCGTGTCGCGCGGAACTCTTTCGGAGACTGTCGACACCTGATGGTCAAATGTAGCGGGCAGGCCGTACGGTCAAGTACACACCCGCATCATGGGCACTGGAGACGTGGGCAACCAAGCTTATGGACGTGGTTTACCCCGTGCCGATCCAGAACTTGTTCTTGCAGCCTACTCAGCTAAGATGGTGCGCAAGAGGAAGAAGCAGCAGGAGGAGGCGAAGCCTTTCTGCTTCTATTGTGATAGGGAGTTCCAGGTACGTGAGACTGATAATGGCATCTATGTGTTGTCAGCTGGTGCCGGGGATGGGGGCCAAGCATGGCACGGGCTGCTGAGTGCAGGACGAGCAGACGCTGATCACGCACCAGAAGAACAAGGTGAGAATAAATCAGAGTAGCTAGAAAGGAATCGTGTGGGATCATTGCACAAATGGTGCACTGCTCTGGCTGTTTCTGGAGTACAGACCAGTCAGGGCTGCCTACCTTTCCCTAGCCCTAACCTGTCCTGTTGCTATGCAGCACTTCAAGTGCGAGATATGCAACAGGAAGCTGACCACGGCCAAGGCGCTGGCTGTGCACAGCTTGCAAGTCCACAAGGTTACGGTGCACAAGTGAGTGCCGGGCTCTGCACGCCCGCCCGACACAGGGCAGCGCCAGCACAGCCTGCCCTTGCGGCATCGCAGTACAGACCACTCCCGTCGGTGGTTGGCGCTGACGGTGATGTGTGCCTGCCTTTGACGTCTGGCATGGCTAGCTTACCTGGCCCGTTTACCTGGCCCCACGATCTGCGCCTTCGCAGGGTGCCTGCGGCTAAGGATGACCGAGACGACCCGGCGTGGGACATCTTTGGCATGGCGGGCGTTCCAGATGGCATGAAGCCTGGCGACCCTGTGCCCAAGCCTGGGCGGGAGCCTGCTGCGCCAACGGCAGCGCCTGTCTCCATGCCGTTGGCAGCTCCCCCAATGGTTGCGCCATCAGCGATGGCGACGGCGGCAGGACCTTATGGTATGCCGCCTGGCGGCATGGGCGGGCCACAGTTCGCCCCACCGCAGTAAGTGTTGGCACGGGTGCACCGGCTGCATCCTGCTCTGTTGGAGTGCAAAAGTGTTATGCGGATGACGGAGGAGTGCAAAGATAGTGGTACGGACCCAGGCCTGGTGAATGAGATAAGTGGTAGAAAGTTGTTAAGCAGTCACCACCACCACCACCACAAAACCGGGTTTCCATCCCTCCTTCAGTCTGTCATTTTCCTGACTTCATAACGAGGTACTTGGTTTGCGTGTGATTCTCCCCACTGTGTGAGTGTGCTCATTGCTGTGGAGCATCGCCCAGGCGTGGCTCTGAATCAGCACCCCCGTATTCATTTGCAGGCAGTATGGCTACCAGCCCGGGCCCCCAATGGGCCCCTACGGCCACATGGGGCCGCCTCACATGGGGGGTGGGCCCCACATGGGGCCGCCGCCCTTCAACCGGCCCCCCATGGGACACCCCCATGGCATGCACATGGGGCAGCCGCAGATGGGGATGGGCATGATGGGGCCTCCACGCCCCGGCTTCCACCCCGGGCCACATGGCCATGGCATGGGCGGGCCACCAGGGATGGCTGGGCCCCAGATGGGGATGGGTCCTCAGGGCATGGGCGCGCGGCCACCCGGCGGCCCGCTGTTCCCCGCCGCAGGAGCGGGCCAGCCCGGGGGACAGCCTGCTCAGCAGCAGCAGCAGCAGGGGGGCCCGCCGAGCGCACTCTTCCCCGCGGCGGCGGGAGGCGCGGCCGCGCCCGGTGTCAGGCCAGCAGCAGGCGCAGCAGGGGTGCAGGGCGGCGCGGGGGAGCTAGCGGCCAATGGCGCCGTCAGCTTGGCAGCGGCGCCTGTGTTCCCTGCACCGACAAGTCCTGTTCCGGGGGCCGGGCCTGACGGGCGGCCTGTGTTGCCCGCGGTGCCGCTGCCGGCCGACATGGTCTTGGTGGGTTGAAGAAGCAGATACAGGCTGGCGCGGCATAGCATGGCGTACCCTGTATGAAAGCCTGCATTCCGTGGCTGGTTGAACAACGATTGCCTAGAATCCATCCCTAGCCAGCGCCAACGCCCGACCGCCTGCAAACTCGTGCCATCGTTTGCGGCCCAGCCACGCTGTGGATTTCCCACTTGATATGCCCACGGGCACATTGCAGGTCCTTGGGACCCGCAAGACCCCTGAGCAAACGAGCCATCGCCCCATGCAGTTGTCGAACGAGTTGGCAAACACTCCACAGCCTCTTTATACAGAGTTCATACCTAGGACTTGCTGCAGGTGTGGATGGATGAGGACTTCAGCCCTGAGGAGCGCCGGGCGAAGCTGCCAAGGTATACCAAGGCGGGGGCACCCCAGGCCAGCGCAGCAGTGGCTCCGCAAGCACAGCAGCAGGTGGGCTGGTGGGCGGTGGCAACAACTACTCTATTGCTTGGTAGCGGCGCCTGGTGCAAGCTGCAGTTCTGCTGCGCTGGGTTTGGCAGGTGACGTGCATAGGAAAGTCTACTTCACATCTATGAATGGATGCTGCGCAATGCAAGTTGTGCTTGATGGTGTGTGGTGATGTGGCGAACATCTGCTTTGGCAGGTGGTGTAAACAGAGAGAGGCAGAGGTGGACTGTATTGGGCTGCACCTATGCTCTGGGGCTTGCCTGTTCTGTGTGGCAGATGGGTGGCATTGCTATGCTGTCAGATGCGGGGGCAGCGGGGTGTTGGCAGGAGGGCGGAGCCTGTCAGCAGGTGCCATCGTCTCGCTGTACGCCCACAGTGCCTGAGCAGCCCTGGAGGGCTTGGAGTGTTTAACTACATGCAGAGCGTGCCCAGGGGGGTCTGCGTAGCAGACGGAGTAGGTGCAGGATGTGTGGAAGGTGGTGTACAGATGTGGTCTCGAGAGTGCGGCTGTGGTGCATTGTCGGTCATGGGGGTCATGTTTCCAGCTGCCTCACCCAATGGCATCTCATCTGCAGGTGCAGGTGCAGGTGCCGAGCCCGGGGCCGCAAGCCCCGCAGGCATTCAGCCCCCAGCCTGGGGCAGCAGCACAGCAGCAACAACAATTGCCCTGGGGTGCCCCTGGCATGGCACCGCCACCACAGCAGCAGGGTCTTCCCCAGCAGCAGCCCCTGCAGCCGCCTCTTGGGCAGCTGCATGCATCGGCGCGGCCGCCCATGCCTGGCTACGCTGGTGCGCCCGGCAACAGTCAAGCACCTCGTGCCGTGGGCGGGCCTATGGGTCAGGCACAGCAGGCGGTGGGCCCACCACAGCAGGCGCAGCAGGGCTTGGGAGGGCCGCAGCAGGTCGGCCCCCCCGGCATGCACCCCGCCTACCCTTCTCACCACCAGCACCAGCAGCAGGCGCCGACGCCGACGCCCTACCACCAGCAGCCCCAGCAGGCGGCCCCGCCGCAGCACGCTGGGTACATGCAGCCGCCGCCACAGCAGCAGCAGCAGCAGTCTCCTCGGCCGGCAGGCATGCCCGGGTTTGTGTCGGCAGCAGGGCCGGTGGCGTACCAGCATCAGCAAGGGCCCCCACTGCACCAGCAGCAGCAGCAGCAGGCTGGCTTTGTCCCCGGCCCCGGGGCGCCCCAGCCTTCTGGACACCCCTCTGGTGTAGGTGTGCCCCCCGGGCCCTACTAGCAAGGTGTGGTGGTTGCCAGCTGAATGGTTCCCAGGTACGTAACTGTCATGGAGGTGCCTGTACTTGCTGCTTGTGGGATGCTGGTGGCCTTGGCACGTGGTCCAGGTGGTACAGTCCCGATGTGAGGAACGGCCCCTTCGCAGATGTTGCCAGGTCGGTAGCATGTGCCACCGGAAACTGAGCATGATTCTAAATGTCGCACTAGTGCCGAGCCTGCCCCAGGTGGAGGTGTTTGTGCAGTTCGAAATGTTGCTTAGGTGGGTTTGTGTGGTGTTGCAATCTGGCTTTTCTTCTGGTCAGCCTTGTACACCCAGCAAGATCCAAGGTCAAGGTGTAGCATCTGCCATAGCTGCGTTTGATGAAGGATACCTGGCTGCTGGCTGCAAATGTTCAGGTGGCGCCGCTGTGGAGCTAAGGTAGGTCGAAGGTCGATTTGGATGTGAACAAGGTGGCATCGGCTCGCGCAAGCCGCCAAAAGCACATGAGGACTCGGAGGTGCGATGGTGCCGTGGGAATCTGCTGCCAAGCCCAACTACTGCATCAAAAAGGGGTCAGGTCCGGTGGCCTCATGCGGATCGATGAGGTGGATTTGAATCTCGGCACTGCTCAATGGCTCCTTTAGTTGCCTTGGCGAAGCATTACAGCCTGCAGAGTTTGCAGTGGTGAGAAACCTTGTAAGAGAAGTTTGGACACGGTGGGCGAGGCCGCAAAGCATAGCTCGCTTCGGCATTTTCATTTCTTAGCTATGCATCCTTTGTCCTCCTGACAATGCCGCCAGTGGCAGCAGATGTGTGTTGCGAATGTCCAACAGATTGCTGAGTCATTCTCTGCACCCATCATGGATAGAGCCACAGGCATATTCTGCTCCATACATGTGCCAGCACGATGATACGAAGCAGACTCCCGGCACCGGTACACAAGCAATCCTTCAGCCATCTTGCAAGCCAGGCTGAC
>BBXU01001652.1:0-51362 GCA_001598975.1 Parachlorella kessleri | reverse complement strand
ACTTCACACACACATAGTGCTCTCCCTGTATGCCACCGTAAGCAGACCAGCAGGGAGGATGGACCGAGTGGGTGGCAAAATATATCAAGTTGGTGGCCAGTAACCGAGTGGCCAACTTGCTGAAGCCTTTGCTGAGGTGGCCCTGGCGCCCTGCTGGGGCTGCTGGTGCGCTCCCTGGGATCATCTCAAGCTGCTGTCACGCTATGATCAGACGAGATGATTGTCGCTCAAGAGTTTGTGAACGGTGCCAGAGCCGTCCAACTCGCCAGTGGAGATGATGGGTTCACATCCACTGGGAAGACGGGTGTTGGATGGAAAGCGGCACTGAAAGCCGCCTTTCTGCCAGAGGGTTGGCCAGACTCAGTGAGTGCCGACTACCTAGGTGAGCCTGGCTGGTTAACAACCCAGTCGCCCTTGGACTGGCAGTACCAACATGCCGTCGTACTAAGTGCAAGCTTCACAGCAGGCTACCGTCGGTCACCGCCTGCTTTCCCCTGCAGCCTTCCAGCTATGGGATACGGTGCAGGGACTGTCGTCCTATGTTCGTGGCATGCTCTCCAGCCAGGCTATCCTAGTTGGTGTGGGGGTTGGCAAGGAGGTGAGGGTGGCGACCACACCACAGTTGCGAGTGGAGGCGCTCTGCTGTCTGCAGTGTGTTAGCGGAAGCCGGCAAGCACTCTCAAGCACTCCCACACTCATTTTGTGCAAATCAAGCAGCTCGCTGCCATCACATAAGAGGACTGCCCACCCTTGTCTTCCTGCAGGCTGCAACGCCGCTGAATGCAGTGTTTCAGTTCTTTGTGCGGGACCTGGCAGGCATGCTTGGAGGCATCTTGTTTGCCAGCTCTCAAGGGAGCGGGCTGGACAGCTACGCCAAGCAGTGGCGCATCTTTGCTGACTGCCTGAACAACCTAGGTACGTCGCCAAGCAACGTGCATATCATGCCACGGCTTTGCTGTCGTTGCCTGCAGGTCAGGTAAAAAAGCTTTTGTGCCACTCTATGCCAATGCTGGGCTCAAGGCCAGCTGTAGGACTTGCACGCAATCACTCTTACCGTCCGCCCTGGCCGCATTCACCGCACTTACCATCCGCCGCCTTCCCATGCGTCCCTTCCATTGTGTACTTGCGTAGCAGTGCCTGGGGGCCTGGTCTATATGTCTTTGCATGTACGCTGCTTGCCGTTTGCTTGCAGGCATGGCTATTGAGCTAGCAAGCCCGCTCCTCCCCGGGGCCTTTCTGCTGTTAGCCTGCCTTGGCAGCGTGGCTAGGGCGGTTACGGGGGTGGCTGGAGGTGCAACGCGGACCGCACTCACGCTGCACTTCGCCCGGCAGCGCAACGCAGCTGACATAGCTGCCAAGGAGGGGTCTCAGGTGTGGAGATGTGTGACAGAGTACGCCTGAAAGGAATGAATAAATAAATAAATGAACTATTCATAGGCTTCCTGGGGTGAGGCCGTGCAGTCGCCAGGACTTGCAATATCTGTAAGCCCTGGCCCGAAGCAAGGCAATCTGCTACTGGAGGCATGCATGGAAGATTTTTGACGTGTTGCAGGAAACGGCAGCCACCATGGTGGGCATGATACTTGGTATGGGTGTCATCCGTCTAACAGCCGGCAGCGCTATGGCTGCCTGGACAGTCTTTGTGCTGATGACCTGGCTGCACATGTGAGTTGTCCGGACGTTGGGTCTAGTGTCGGGGTGCCCCTTCCAGCCAACACTTTGTCGGCACTTACAAGCCGCCTTGCAAGGCTGCCAGGTGGGGGATTGTCAGCTGGCTGGGCCAGCTGCCTGTTTCAAGTGAGCAAGCTTCTTTGGTGGTAAGTGCCTCGGCCCATGGCCAGACGTGAATGCCCTGCTTGCATTGTTGTTGGTGGCAGGCAATGCGAAATGAGGAGAGGGGTAAACTGTACTGACAGGGGTAGATGCAGTTATTCGTCTGGGTCTTGGGATCCTTGGCTAGATTGTGGCGGGCCAGATGTTGAAGGTGGCTTGGTTCGCTCATAGGCTCAGCCAGAGCTCAACACCGCCATCACGGTAAGCACCTGCTGCCAGTGCTCATTAATTCCTCTTGGCTAAATGGTTGCAGATTTGCCAACATCAGAGCCCTTCGCTGCCTGCACATGACGTCTCTTAACCGGCCTCGCCTAGACCTACTGCTCACACACTACTGGGCTAAGGTGCCCCCACAGGTAAGGACGCAGCCAGGGAGCTCTTCAGCCGCAGGTACATGTTTATGCTTCTGTCTTGTGACCTTGCCTGCACATCGCTGTTGCTTCCTTGCACACAGTTTATGAAAGGAAGCAACAACGGCAGTGCGCTATACCCCTGCAAGCCTCTCCCCGGCATCATGGGGCCATGCCATGTACCACGCGGCGGCCCGCACCAAAGAAATACCCCCCCCAAGCATGACCTGCAAACTAGGTTTAATGCACGTGACAACTCCTGCAATCACCACTGGCAGGACCGAGGGCAGATTTGGAGCCCCGCGGACTTGGCTGGCCGAGAAACCCTGCTGGCACCCCCGCTGCAGCGCCTGGCCCAGAGGATGGGCTTACAGAGCCACCAGCAGCCCCCAATCACCGTTGCCCCCACCCTGTCCTCCCTTGTGAGTTCACTTGTGCTTTGCCAGTGGTGATTACCGTGGCACCCTGCCACAGACACCATCTCATAACTTGGTGGCAGCTGTGCCAGGGAGTCCCTGAGAGCCTGGATGGCCGAGAGCTTATACTTCATGGCAAAGCAGCTGCCGTCCTCTGGCACTCAGGTCGCCAGCTGACTGCCTGTGACTGGCTGGTCCTTCTGTAGCAGGGCACTACCCTCGTGCCGTGCTACGCATGCTATGCTATGTACTGTTCCGGTCTCTTGGCCGCTGCTCTTACCTCTCGGACTGGATTTCATCGCCATAATTGGACCTCACTACTGCATGCTACCGCTGCCGGTTTGTGTCCGGACAGCCCGGTAGAGAAGTCCAATTATGCAGTGAAGCCCAGTCCGAGAGGTAAGAACAGCGGCCAAAAGACTGGAACAGTACAGAGCATAGCATGCGTAGCAGGGCGCGAAGGTAAAGTGCCCTGCTACACCTTCCTTGGCGTTTTCTGAGAACTCCTAATTCCAGCCCGTCTTGCTGGTTGCAGAGCAGAGCGGGGCAGCAACAGCTTGCGGAGGTCCTGGTCCTCAAGGAGGTTCAAGGCATTCGCCAGCGGTATCTAGTGCTGGGCTCCAGGGGCCGCAGCAGGGGCAGCAGGCCCAGCTTCGACCACCTGTTGGTGCTGCTGCGGCCGGGCGCTGAGACTGCAGACATCCTGCGAGCCTACTGTGTAGCCCTGCTGGCAGGAAAGGGCCTCCTCGGGCATGAAGCATCAGCCACAGGGACTTGCGCTACAGGCTGGCAGGCCATATGGCCCACTGAAATCGAGGAACGGCGGTTGGAGGCGTTGGTGGCGGGGCTGCCGGCGGCTGGCTGGGCTGTGGACCGATTGTCCCTGCTGCAAGGGGACAGCAGGGTGGCATGGGGCCCTGACTTGCATGGCGACTGACGGAGGGGTGTGCTTAGGATATGTTCAAGGTAGAGCCTTGGAAGTAATGGTGCCGTCAGGCCGGGTTGCCAGTGGCCAAGAGCACAGGGCCAGCTTTGGTGGGTTCCCTATGACATCCTTGCTGTTGAGCTTGCCGTTTAGAATCTTGAAGCACCCTATGGGCTGAGGGCTACGCAATGTGGACCCTAAAGCCCGTATTACGGGCCTTCCATAGCTTTGGTACCTTGCCGCATTAAGGCATGCATCAAGGCAGTGCTGGTGGAAGTGCGTAGTCCACGACGAAGCAGGACAGCTGCTCAGTTTCGTTTGTAAATCCAGGTCACGCCTGGTGACAGGCCGGGCTAAGTCAAGTGAACCTTTTGCGAACCCGCCGTCGGCAGTACCGGAGCGGGTATGGCAAGATTTCTGCCCCCTGGTTCGGCACAGGTTCCACAGTGCCCACATCAATATCATCAATGCAGGGTACCAGACCGCTATGTTTTCCCTTTAATCAACATTGCACTGACGCGGACACAGCAATGAGGAGGCAGGCTGCAGGTGAGGTGCCGGGTCTGTCCGCGCTACTGTACGCTTTGGTGCATTGATGTGCACCCGTAAGCCAAGAAAACATGGAGTTCCTGCAGGCGTCGCAAGACCAGCCAAGTTAGTCTGCTACCAGCAAGTGCACCGGGCGGTTAGCTTTCAGGTGAGCTCACTAGGATAACGGCAACGGTGATCAACATGCCCGTTCCAGTGATGCCTTGCAGTGTTGCACCTGTATGCCAGCCGGGCTGACCCAGCAACTGGCGTTCGCCCTCAGTGCTGTCCGGAAGTGCAAGTTGGATCTTTTCTATAACGCTCTGCGGGTTTCGCAGCTGACTCAACTGTTCTGACACAAGTTGCAGAGTGATGATTGCCAGCATGAGTCACCTTTCTCCACGCTGCTAACCCCACAACACGAGGAGGACCCCTCCACGCCCTCCAGCTTGCTGGACTCCGCGGCAGTATGGGATGAACTGCAACCTCCGTTGGCAAGCCCACTGCTACCCCCTGGCAGGGCAGCAGCGTCCACTGGGATAGGCCCTTGGGGGCCTAGCCTGTCGCGCAGCCAGGGCTACCCGCCCAGTAGCAGCAACAGCAGCACAGCTGTGGGGGCGCGTAGCCTCGCTTCAAGCGCGGTGCCGCTGAGCGCAATACAGCGTGACAGCCAGGTACGAGAGTTGGAGGGCATGGTGTCGGGCTTCCAAGCCCTGAACCTCAGCTTGCAGCTGCGCAACGATGAGCTGGAGTCTGACTTGGAGTCAGCTCGCAGCGAGCTGCCAGCCAAAGACTTGCTCTACCAGCAGCTTCAGGCGCAGTTCTTCCGGGTGCAACGGCAATATGCCAGCAGTCAGGCAGAGCTGGCAGCATCACGTGAAGAGGCGGCAAGGCTGCGTGGGAGGCTGAGGGCAGCAGAGGAAGTGCTGCGGGAGCAGCGCTTGGCTGTGTAGAGAGTTATGCAGTAAACTTGCTGCGCCAATAAGCAGTGAGACGTGATCAGGGTGTTCTATGGCGCAGCAGAGGAAGTGCTGCGAGAGCAGCACTTGGCTGTGTAGAGAGTTATGCAGTAAACTTGCTGCGGTAATAAGCAGTGAGACGTGATCAGGGTGTTCTTTGGCTTTTTATGGGAGTGTAGTACCGGTTACAGAGGAGACTGGGGCCAAGCTATGCATTGGTGGCTGGTCTCGCTTGTTATATGCATGCTGTGTATGTACATGTGCAGGCAGCAGCGTTTTGGGCCGCCTGGTTGAGTTCAGCGAACACAATACCAGTATAACTCTATGTTGGGAAATGGTCGGTAAGGACCTTCTGCTTAACTGATGCTTTCAAACTTCCGCTCTGCTGTGCTCCATTGCATGATGAGTTCTTTTCATCATAAGTCCTTTTCATCTGAGCAACCTCTGCCATTCTGAAGTATTCGTCTTTTCCTGCATTTTATAACTTCTTGTCGTCTGAGCTTCAGTTGTTGAGGGGCTGAGGTCAGCTACGGTAGGTGTCAGGACTTATCCAGTAGCAGGCTTTGTTCCTGGGCTACCCTCCTTGCCGATTAAGCTTTTCCAGGCCTTTGCCAGGTACTTTGCTTGCCCATGCAAGCTTCTGTTGTTTGGCACGATACTCTCTGTCTTTAATTTGTACTGCTAATGGGCACCTGTAAGACAAGCCGGAGTTGAAGTCTCTGCCAGCCGGGACGTCTGTGGATGTGCCCCCTGACACTGATGGCCCATGCTTGGCGTCAGTGACCCTGCCCCCAATACTCCCCCTTTGCTGTTGCCAGAATAGCTGGAGGAGTTGCGTCAGCAGCCCTCAGAGGACTGGTAGTTGCGAATTGAAATGGCCGGATGCAGCCCAAGCACCGGGCCAAGTGCACCAGCGAGGTGCTCGCGCAGGTGCATTATCACAGCCATAAGCCAAGGGCTTGCCTGTTGTTGGCTGACGATGCAGTGGTTAGAGTGGGTGCTCCCCACCTCCTTCATGTCAACAGTCTCCTTACATGAAGGAGAGCACACTTGGTAGACTGTCAGCAGCCTTGAAAAATGGCCACGACCCTGCCATTGCAAGTTGCCATCAACCCATTGTAATGCAAATATGGCATGCCAGCAGGGAACTCGTAATACGTCATTGCTACCACACTCGACTTCTACCCGCGTCCTCTATGCAGACTACCCTCTGGTACCTCCTGTATGCTTGGGGCTGGCTTTGCCATTGCTGCTTGACTCCTTGACCCTTCGATGCAGAAATGCTGCAATGCCCCTGTGCTTTCCTGTCCTGTCCCACTGCAGACCTCCTTTGACAACACTGCCTCCTACCCTGGCTCGGAGTACCTCTTACAGAAATCTTTATGCATTCGGGCCGTCTTCAGCTCCAGCCACGGGACAAGTAGTCTGGCCCAAGCGGAACTGAAGCCTCGCGAGGTCATTCGCCTGCACCATGACGTGTTGACAGCAGACTGCTACATGGACTGCTATGCAACCTGCACGTGTGTACAACCTTCGCATAACATTGCAGACCCACGTTGACCTAATCCCTCAGGCTGGGCTCAGCTGAACCTTCGCATTTGCTGGTGCAACGACTTGGTTCTAGGACCTTGTTGCCCCGAACGCGCACTGTTGGCGGGAGTCTCACTCGAATTGATGGTATCGGTACTAGCTATTTGATCCTCACGTTAAATACGCGGCATGATAAGTTAAAATAAATTCGTCTTGCTGCAATAAAGGTGATTTCACCAGGCTCACCTACCGCCGCGCTCTCGGGATCAAGTAAGTGTTGACCGAATCTAGGCCCATTTCCGCAGTCTGTTGGTGCTTCCGAGGCATTTGCTTCCTTGAACTTTTCTTGCTTGTGCGCTCGAAAGCTGGTTGCCATGGTCAACGTCAGCTCGCTGGAGACAGTACGATACCAACTAGGCAGCAGGGCCCCTGTCCATGCCATTTCCAACCATCGCTTGGCAGCCGCCCACCATCAACGACGTCTGTTCTTGCAGACCCGCAGCGCAGTTCAGACCAAACCTGCAGGCACGAACGACATAAAATGACGCATTCCGGCCCTGGGCACATGGCCGTGCTGGCAAAAGCATGATGGTGCTGATCCCTTCTGATTGCAGGTAGCCGCACGATGACGGTGCAGAAACCGGAGCCAGTAGTTGGGTAAGTAGCTGGGAGACCTCTCCCACTGTAGAAGCTGTGCTATACCGTCTGGCCTCCCTTTGGTGCTGCATGGAACAGCACTCCTTGGGCCCCACTGGCCCTGCTGCCCAACCTGCTCCTGGCAACTGCACTCATCCTTGCTGTCGCCGCGTTGTAGGGAAGGAGCGGTGCCGCTACGACCCCTGGACAGCCCTGCCGCCTGGCGTGCAGCGGACCTCCGGAAGAACACTGACTGGCTTTACCAGCTGTCACAGGAGGACATCACAGAGCTAGAGACAGCCATCCAGCATGCCCATGCGACTGGCAAGGCTATCCAGGTGAGCTGCCCTGGTATTATGGTGAGGGTGCAGGGTTCTGCTGCATCAGGTTCGAACTGACTACAGCGTGCGTCAAACAAAATGCTGATGGGTTTGCTTGTCATAGAGCCCTTACTTGTGCATGCCTTTGGGGCTTGGGGTTGTGGGGACTTGTTGATGCTTGTTGCCTGTGACTTCATCGGGGTTGTGGTCTTACACGAGACTCCGTGACAGAACTCTATGGCAACCTTGCACTTGTTTTGTTGCAGCACATTACCCAAGAGGAGTTCCCGCTGCCTAAGCTGGGCCCCAAGCTGAAGGCTATTGCCCGCGAGGTCACCTCTGGCAGGGGCTTCAAGCTGATCAAGGGTGGGTGGCTGTTACACCTTGATCTGCATATATGCTGTTGTGAGCTTTGTCGCATCGTGCTGCCTGTTGTTCTTTGTGTGTGCGTCCCACTGGCCCTTCTGACTTGCCCCACGGCTAGCATAATAAGTCTGGTCAGCCTTCAATCTGTACCGCAATCAGCATGTGTTGACGGGACTTGTCAAAGGTTCGCGCCGTGCAAGGGGCAATCTGACTGGCACTTGACTGACGAGAGCTGACCCCTGCTGCAGGCGTTCCCGTTGACCGGTGGCCCCACGCTGACACTGTGCTGGCCTACTGGGGTCTTGGGCTGTATTGGGGCCGGGCCGTGTCCAACAACAAGCAGGGACACCTTATAGGGCACATCAAGGTGGGTACCAAGTTGTGGTGTGGTGGAGGAGTGGAGTCAGCGCCTGCTATGCGAGTGGACCAGGGAACCATGCAGGCCACTTCCTACCCTGCATACAGGTAGGTGTTCTGGACATTCTACTCCCTTCTCCTCAAACCTGGCTGTTTAATGTGGTTGACTGGAGGCTGTCATGCTGCGGTGCTGTTGCAGGACATTGGCCATGACCCCAAGAACCCCAACACCCGACTGTATGCCACCAGCGCTGCGCAGCCGTACCACAATGATGCCGAGGACATTGTGGGTGAGTGGCGTTTGTGTTAGTGGGGGGCACGCAACATTGCATGCCGGGCTCCCATGCCTTGCCTCCAGGGGAGGGCTGGTTCATGGTTGAATTTTATCCCTTGTAGCCCTGTCTAGGTGATCCTCGGGCAAAGCCCATTCACAGCATGCCTGCTGGTGCTGCTTGCAGCCCTTCTGTGCCTGAAGAATGCCAAGGAAGGCGGCCTTAGTAGCTGGACAAGCTCCATCAGCGTGCATAATGACATTGTGCGCACCCGCCCAGACCTAGCAGAGGTAGGTGACCAAAGCTCGCGAGCATTGTTAGACTGCTGGCTGGCTGGTGGTACAGTCTTGTGACAGTGGGTACTTTTGTTGCTGGGATATGTTGAAAGATGGTGGGCATTTGTTGTGGCTAGGCCTGTTATCGGCTGGGTGTGTCGCGCCCCAGTGACATGGGGGCCCTGGACCGTTAGGTGTCTCAGGGGCCCTTTGGCATTCCTGTGCCTACTGCTCTGGCACCTGGCTGTGGGGGCACTCGCACCCCACATTCCTGTGCCTTGGCTGGGCCACTATATTTGCATGACTTTGTGGGTCTTGCTGATTTCGACTAGTACATATCATGGCCTGCAGGTGTTGGCAGGGCCCTGGTATTTTGACCGCAAGGGGGAGATCCCTGAGGGCAAGAAGCCCTTCTTTGAGATCCCTGTCTTCAACTACCACAAGGTACGCCCTGGTTGCGAGAACCCTGCATATCTCTTGGGTGCCTTAAGAATCGCGCACCGCACTGAAATACAACATCATCGGCTACGCCGCAGTGACCACCTGTAGCGGGGTTGGTTGTGCACATACTGTGCAGTTGTGCAAGTGGATAGTGAACAGGTGCTGTCACTCCTGCAGGGCTACCTGAGCGTCAACTACAGCGACAACTACTACTTCCTGTCACAGCGCCACGACGAGGTCCCCCGCCTCACCCCAGCCCACCTGGAGGTGAGAATGAGGTGCTGGAGGGTGGCAATTGTCTGTGAAATGCCATATCTTGTTGGGTCACATGCCCTGCTGTATGACCCCACCCCTGTGCTGCTTGTTGGGCACACGCAACCCCCAGTGTTGAGGCCTGACCCTTGAGTAACAGTGGTGGCCCCGAACCCCCTGCAGGCCATCAAGCTGTTCAACGAGCTGGCAGCAAGCGACGAGCTGCGCATGAGCTACATGCTGCAGCCGGGTGACATCCAGATCCTGTCCAACCACACGCAGCTGCACCACCGCGAGGGCTTCACGGACTGGGAGGTCAGTCGGTGTTTTAAGCTGCTGTGTGCTTGCTGATGAGGCCGACAGCCAAAGCTGTGTGACCTAGGTTGCTGCCTGGTTGTTCCAAGTGAGCTACTCTACATTGCAGCCCTATGCTCTGTTATTGCTTTTGACAGAGTGGTGCATCCTTGCAGAGGTAGTGTAGCTGAGTGACTTGAGGCATCCTTCAAGCTAGTGCGACGATCCCGCGACCCAACTACCAGCCACTGTTTATTCATATTATCTCACATAAGGGATGGGTGAGACGCGGCGAACATGGCCTGGTGGAGTAACTGGTGCTCCCTCCCTCCGCTGCGTCCATGTGCAGGAGCCAGAGAAGAAGCGGCACCTGCTGCGACTGTGGCTGGAGCCCGAGGACAGCCGGCCCCTGCCTCACTACTATGAGGACCTGAAAGGAGGCATCAAGGTCAACGGTGCCCAGCTTTACGTGCCTCTCAATGCTGAAGACTGAAGCAGCTTGCAGGCTGCTGGGCAAGGGGAGCCAGTCTAGCTGGAGGAGTCTTGAGGAGAGGGCATGTAGGAGCAGCGCTTGGCCTCGTGGAGAGGGTGGCGGCTAGATTAGCAGTGAGGTAGAGTGTTTTGAGTAAAGCGGGACGCTGCAACTGATGCGGGGGCAGAGTCTCATCTGTAGTTTAGGACTGTATAGGAGCGCATGGGATGACAGGGACACTCATGTATCCAGCATCTGGTCCAGTGCTTGCATTAAAACTATGCCCAAATGCCTCCTGGGGGTGCTTGAACCTAACATAGGCATGCAACGTGCTCTCCCATGATATTGTTGTACGATTTTGGCCATTTTGCGGCACATGATCTTTTGCTGTCAACATGCAGTCAATTCATGCTGCCGCGCAGTGTATGTGCTCTTTGGGCTTCTCTTGTGCTTTCGTATCAAGCCTTGCATGCACGTCTATACTCTTTGATGGTTTGTACTTTCTGGGGTCGCGCACCACCTCCCCCAGTATTCACAATACTCCAACCAAGGCCCATTTGCTTGAGGGGCTCCCTGGACATGTCAGGGGAGGGCTGGACATATGGTCGATGCGAGCAGGGATGCTGTTGTGACTAAAGGGACTAGGCTGAAGAATGGCAACTGTAACAGTAGGGTATTGGACGACGTCTGGTAGACTGAGGTTGGAAGGAAGTTGAGCAGACTTAGAAGGGGGGCAACCTTTGCCTGCCGCCTTGGTAAAACGTGCCACCCCCTTGCTACAAGGGTGCGCAACAGATATCCTATTACTCGACCGTCCAGAGTAGCAAATTTTAATCGAGCAGTGCTGGCAGCCAGCCCAACAATTCCAGCTGACATGTTGTCTCGCAGAGAGACTTACTGGCTTGGATGTCAGGCAGCCCCAAAGCAACTGCACCCAGCCCAATCAGTATGATTCATTCCTATCTCCGCTCTCTCCGGAATGCCTGCCACCAAGAACAAAGACATCAGCCCTGTCAGCCCAGTAATCCCTACCTACTCTCTATTCACATTGCCTGCCACCACTACCAAAGACAACAGCGATGTAGTCTTACCTCTCTATGCTGCTCGCATGTTGCCTATAACCATAGCATGGTGCTTCAACCAAGTACTCGGGAGAGATGTGGCAAAGGCAGCCTACAGAGCATCCATTGCACGCCGCCTGCCACCCCAGACAATTAAATCGCAACTTACACTACCTGTCTTCCTCATCAATTAGCCTGGGGCAAACCCCATAGCATAACTGCATCCAGCCCTATTGCTACATTTCATTTTCACCACTTCTTTACTCGGAGTGCCTGCAACCACAGGTAGTCTACAGCCCTCACCCTGGCCAAGCATCCTCGCCATGCAGCTCGGCTAGTCCAGGATATCCAATACTCTTTAGGTCCCCTATCTGCCACCGACACTCAGACAAGGGTGCTGCTTAAAAGGCCACATCCCGCCTGAGTGGTTCCAGTGGCCGTAGCATATGCTGGGCTCAGCCCCAACCTTGCCACCCGGCCAGCTGATGCTCAGGACTAAGACACAGCTGAGAATCGCAGCCTGGGGTCGCCTTCTTGACAAGCTTCTTGCTAGGGCTGCAAGTTTTGAGTTCAGTGATCCCAGCACCCAGCAGTGCACTGAAGGGAGCTTGAAGACTAGGGAGCCTGGACTTACTGAATAGGGACTTAGCAGCCAAGGGATGAAAAGGGTAATGTTCAGTATGTCAGAACAATTCGGTCCCTGTTCATTTTGCCTTCGCTCGCGCCCTATCTGTTGGCGCCACTCGGCTGCTATTTTAGAGATAGATGCTACTCTGGCAACTCCTCATCGCACATATATTTCTTAAAGTTTTCTCTAGCTTCTTCGTTTCCTCCCTTGGACGCATACATTATTTGTGATCACATTATCACTTCCTGGGGTTGAAAGTTCTGGCTGGCCCTGCTCGAACTCTTTTGTCTAACCGAGTGCTTTTCTCTGGGCTCCTTTGGTAGCAAAGGCTTAAAAAAGGGTCACTGGGGATGGCTCGCGCCGCCAGCAAGTGCGACGGCAGCCTCTACCAGGTGCGCTGTAGCGCTGCCCCGCGTGGCGTTCAACGGCAGCTTTGAAATTTAAAGCTGCTGCAGTAGACAGCCGGTCCAGCTGTCACCAACCTTGGCTGCAGGAGGCACTAGCAAGCTCACTTCGTCACTCTGGCTCGCCGCCGCTCAGCGCCTTTGGGTCAGGCTCCTTGGACTCCTCCTTTCCGCTCTCCCGTAGGCCCTCTCTAGACCTGCCGGACCTACCTGCGCTATCAGTCAGGGCATGCGCCAAGCAGCTCAATTTGCGGCTGATGCACGCTTGTAGCCCCGCGGTGCGTCCTCAGCATGTGTCATAGGCAGCCGGCACCTGCCTCAGCGTCTGTAACATCTGACCTGCACTGGATGTATAAACCCATACTGGCGTCAACCAACCTTTGCAGGAGATTCTGGACCTTGCCAGTGCAAATTTGACGACAGGAAACATGGACTCTATCAATCTCACTGCTGGCTTCCAGGTCCGGCGCATGTTGCTGCCTCCTCACTTGCAGAGCGTCAGTAAGGTTGCTGGTTCCTCAGCTAGCCCTTCCCATGCTATGCCTGTTTGTCTAGGACGGCCACAAGCCTCGTCGCTTACGCCTGTGCTAATGCAGCGCATCGCCAAGCTTTGTGACAGCCAGGCTCACGCCCAGAAAGAGGCTGTGCTCTCCTCACCGGTGTTCCTAGCCATGGCAGGTATGCCAGCAGGCTCTACCTCTGTGCACCATGGCGGACTGCCACTGCACCCACCTATCTGAGCCTGTGCATGGTGTATACGCTTTGTCATTGCCCTCGTTATTTCTGGTGCAACTGCAGAGTTACTGGTCGGCGAGTGCAGCGCTGGGCACTTCAATGCCCAGAGCACATCCGTAGCATGGTGGGCAGTCTCCAAGCTGATATGTGCTTCGCACCCCATTGCCAGCCAGCTCTTTCTGGCCTTAGAAGCGGCTCTGTTGGGCTGCCTGGCCATGCCCATTGAGTCTGAGCGCCCAAACTCACAGGTGGGTGGTGACACTCCGCTGAGGTAATATCTTGCAGCCAAAGCACTATGTCCTGGTGAGGGACGCACACAAGTATCACGTGCCTGCTCTGGCGTACACTGATGAATGCTGACGTGTGCGCTATGTTGAAACTGCTTGCATCATAGCAGTAGAGGGAGGCCGAGCTGGAGTTGTAACCACCTGCGACTGACCTCAAGCAGCCATAGACTGCTTAGAGCAGGCCTTGCATGCAGTCTGCGCAGTTTTAAGGCAAGGAAGGGCAAGGCAAGTGGGTGTGGCTGAAACCTCTGTTTTGGCTGGCATCATAAAATCAACGCTGTTGCGTGCAGGCTGTCTCAAGCATCTGGTATGCCTGGTAAGCTCAGATGCAACTTCACATTTGGCTTGGGGTTGGGTTAATGCTCTCATCACCACTTCTTTCTGTTTTTTGCTCATGCCTTGCAAGCACATAGCTTAGCAACGGGCTGCATGACGTTCTGGTCCCCAGCAGGGCGCTCCATTTTAATGAGCTATGCCAGCCATCCTCCGCCTATGTAGGGGCAGGCTGGACAGCTACCTCCCTAGCAACACAGTTCTGCAGCTGATGTGGGAGCGAACACTTGCATTGGCACTGACGTTCGACACCCAGGTTGGGGATTCATCTGGTCAATGGTTGTCTTCATTTTGCTAAGGTAACCCAACTTGAATGCTGGACAGGTATTACCTCTCCCAGCCCCTCAGTATGGGGCATTCCTTCTGTAAGCCACAAGCCATCATGTCCGTACTTTCCCTTCAGGGGGCAGCCAACAGTCTGTGGGCGCTGGGCATGCTGAAGAAGAAGCACGGGGACGCATTCGTCATCCGCACCGATGTGCTTTCCGCGCTGTCCTTCCTCTGCCAGCGTATGATGCCTAGCTTCCAAGTTCAGGTCTGTGGCCCGGGTTCTGTGCGCAATCCTTACTTTCGGGTTGGCAACGGGAGAGTTGCCTTGTGACGGGCCTGTTTCTCCATGCTGGTGCTCACCCATGCAGCAGCTGTGCCTCTTACCATGTTGGGTGCACCTTGAATACCCAACAATATGTATGTATATTGTTATTTCGCTCATACTGCCCTTGACACCTAGTTGTGCGTCCTAAAGCACACCCATAAACTGACGTGAACTGGCCCATGGGCACTGTACAGGGACTCAGCTGTGCAGCTATCGGCTGTGCAAACATGGGTCCCTCCCTGCGGTGCTCGGTTACACCACTCATGCAATCCATAATTACAGAGAGCTTGAACAGGTACGTGAGCGAGTTGGAGAGCCTTCATGACCCTTGTGCTGTAGTTGATGCACAGATATTTTGTAGGCATGGCAAAGCTAAGCTCGCGCCCGGTGTGCTCGCAGGCCCGAACAGTACACCCTACAAGCCATGGCCAACTTGACTGCAGCCATGGCGAAGGTGGGTGATGAACCCGCGGTGGCAGGGTGCATGTTGATGGGCATGAGCTGGGTATCCTGGACAAGCCTGAGACAAAACTTCCTAGGAGTCGGCCATCTGTATGAGAAGCATATCTCACTTCCAATGACTGGCTTGCTGCAGATTGGCCATCATGTCTTTGGCAAGCCCGAGGCCCAGGTGTTGTTGGCAGCTTTTGACATTCAGACCGGGAGCCTGCCACCTCCTCTCAAGTCACAGGTGCGCTGAGCCCAGGATCAGAATGCAAGGCTTGTGCTTCCAGCTTGGGATGCTCGCACGGCAGTGCTTCTCCCCTTGCCGGCATAGAGTGTGGACTTTAGAAGCAGTGCAACGCTCAGTTTCAAGCACTACCCCTTTCTTCTTGCACTCTGGTATTTCCAACTTTGGTTGTATGTTGGGCTTCATGTCTCTTGATGTCAGGTGCCTAGCCTCCTTTCATGCCCTGCAGGAGCTGCACACCCTCTTCCATTCCATGCAAAAGTGCGGGTACAAGCCCTCCTGTTTCAGATTGCCTACTTATGGTCAGGAGAACGGCTGCCACCCTCCCATGCGCTGGGCTGCCAGCAGTGGCTATAGCCGCCAATCAGCTTCCAATGTGCCCCACACCTTCCAGCAAGCTCCATTCACTGACCTGCGCAACGTCCAGGCCTACCCTCAGACCCTGGAGAGGGCGGGCACAGCCGCGGCGGGGCCTTGTGGACCCATGCCTGTCAGCCCCTTTGCCGCCTTCATGGGCGGAGCAGCCTTCAACGACACAAGCAGCAGCTGCGGCGCTGGCCCATGTCCGGGTCAGGCAGGGCCGTTCCCCAGCAGGTCTTTAGCGTGCCCCTCTCTGCAGTTCTCCATGGAGCACAGTGCACCCTGTGCCCTGGCCCCCCTTGCCAGCGGCCCACCAGCCAGTTCGGAGCGGCCGCACGTTGATGCCAGCCAAGAGGAGCTGAATGCCATCCTGGTGGCATTGCGACTGGTGAAGCTGCAGCGTGACATGGCGGCCGTCTTCTAAGCCTGCCAGGTCTTAGCCTTGTTGAACTCCTCCTTCGGTTTTGTAACTCCCAACCTGAACCACAGTCTGGGAAGATGATGCTTTCATTGGCCCTTGATATGGCCACTTACTGTGCCACTGTCAGATATGAGTGTGAGGTCATGGCTACTGGGGCTGAACACCGAAGAGCATGTAGGAATCAGGTACTTGCTTGCAGGGAAACAACGTCTTGCTTAAGACATTTCTGTCGTATACCAGCCGTATTAATCTAATTCCTCCTGCATGCCTTGTGATACCTTTATCACCCTTCACATTTGTACACCGACTGTGCATCTCGTTGGCTGTTTTGGGACTCAGCCCAAGCATGCCTCCTATTGGCTCGCTAGTATGCTTCACAGGACGCCGTGCTTACATAAGTACTAGGTACAGAATGTGTTTGAGCCTTGTGCCATTAATATCTTTCGAGCTAAGTCAAGCCTGCTGGTGACCTCACAATGGCTATGTGTTGAAGAACACATCATATATATGAACAAAAATGCTGCTACTCAGTTTGGCAAATTGAGCCAGGACAGTTTCAACCATAAAGTCAGGGAACAGAGACTGATAGTGGGGCAATACATTTACAAATACAAAGCTGGGAAGGTAAATTCAGAGCTTAAGGGGAGACACATTATAAGGTTCTTGCCCTTCACGGACACTGGAGGCTGGGAGGCACTGTCCCCTGGCACAACGTTTGGCATCTGTCTACCTAGTCTACCCTAATGGCCACTAGCACAATGCCACCCTGCCTAAGGACTGGCTAGACCCTAAAACTTGTAACCTGCTCCTAGTCCTGCCTAGTAGTGAACTTAACTAGAAAGACACTGCACTAGGCCTAGAACATAACTAGCCTGCTGCTGGTATACCGCGCTGCTTCTTGACCAATTTCCGCTGCTGGCATTCATGCTGCGCTTCACAATTACTGCCACATGCCAGGCCCCGCATGCTTCCTGCGGCTCACTTTCCTGCTCAACGAAAGGACATCATCGCTGCCTTGTCAGCTGCCGCCACGTCACCAAACAATCCCAGCCCTTGCGGCGGGGAGGGAGCGCCCAAAACTACTGGGCTGCCGGGGGCAGCCATGTGGACTGGGCTTCCTCCAGAGAAGTCGTCCCTGCCCCGCACTGCCTTGATGAAGAAGCCATCCTGCTGCGCATGCGCTCCTGCTGTGACCACTTTGCCAGCAGCCCCCACTGCCGCCTGGCCCACCGGTCCAGCCAAGGCCGCCCGCTTCGGCGAGGAAGTGCCTGAGGAGCGGTCGGTGCCACCTGCCTGCGGCGGCAGGTCTCGAGGTAGCATCCTCTGCTCGGCGCCTGCTATGCCTGCCGAGCCTGCTGTGCTGGGTGGGAGGTCCCGCGGCAGTATTCGCTGCTCACCGCCTGGTAACCCCGCCGGTGAGCCTACTGCTGCACTGCCTGCCTGCTGCTGAAATCGAGATGGGCTGCGGGGGTTGGGTGAGCTGCGAGGTGTCTCTCCACGCGAACTGGCTGGCGAGAAATCCCATTGAAAGTCCGTCGAGGTAGGGGAGCCCTGCCCCCACTTCTCGGGCGGCGGCGATCGCAGTGCAGCCTGCATCATGAACACAGTGCATGGGCATGTTACGTCATGATTGTCACGCCAGCACATAGGCCCACATGGAGCCACTCCACCGGCCAGGAGATCCACCATTTAGTCAGCTGCTGGTGGGTCCCTCCGCGCTGGCCTGCTAAGACCACACATCATCCAGCCTGCAAAGCCCCGCTGTGCAGTGGCCAAGCATCGATATGACGATCCCGAATGATACCTGCCACCCCGGCTTCCCATACCCCACCAACACTGCGGCGTCTGCGCCAGTGATTTCTGCTAGACCCACCTGCTTGACCTGCTCCAGGCCGGCCTCCTGCATGAGGCTGTAGGTGGCTGTCAAGCTGTTGGCCTCCCGCATGCGCAAGGCCCGCCGCACAGCCACCACATCCAGACCCGCAGATGCCAGCTGCTCCATTACTGCAACAGGAGCAGGAGCCAGGCACTGTGAGCCACGACTTCTGCAGAGCAGGGCTGACATGGCCTGGAGACTGTCGACAGAGTGGTGCTTAGGAATAAGACGCAAAGCACAACCTCTTGCGACAAAGCGGTGTGGCAAGCTAGGCAGGTTTTCATGCAGTAGGGAGTCCAACACAAGCATCCTCCAGACCCAGGTCCAATAACCTTTTCCCTCTCCGGGCGGAGGGAGATAAGCAATACAATGGAAGGCAGGATGCCCAAACCACCATTACGCGGCCCCTTCGCTCACCAGCCTCGTCCGGCACGACCGAGCCAGAAGTAGGGTCTGTGAGGGACCGGTAGACCCGCCCAGAGCCCACGCCTGGCGGTTCCCACCGCCGCGCCCTCGCCACCCAGGGGTGCGCCCACACCCCCTCCAGCGTGATGCGCTGGTCGGGGTCAAGGGTGAGCATGCGCGAGAGGAGGTCAGCCGCCTCGGGACACATCCAGGAGGCAGGCTTGTACACACCGCTCAGGATCTTCTCCGACAGTTGCTGCAAGCAGAAAAGGGTAGCCAGGCGCCTCAGTGCCCTTGGCAGGCCCCTTGTGTGGAGAGCTCACCGGCATGCTGGGGACCGGTCGCTATTGGTCCAAGCTGGGTAAGGCAGCCCTGAACGCCTCAGGTCTGGATTTTCAGAGCGCCGGCGAACCGCATGTTGCCCTCTGCCCCCTACCTTCTTCTCCTTGGCATGGAATGGGAGGTAGCCGGCCAGCATAGCAAAGAGCACTATGCCGAGGGACCACACATCCACCGGAGGCCCAAGGTAGTCCTTCCGGGCCTGCACAGAGGAGCAGAGCCACATGTCAGAATGATGTATAAGTCAAGGCATAGATGCGCCATTTGGCCGGCTTGCAGGCTGGTGCGCTGCAGCCAGTTCTCAGACACCTCCACGATTGTGGCTCTGCAGCAGTGCTCGAGGTCCATGTGAGGGCTCCAAGCAGGCCTGGCCCTAGGCTCACCACTATCTCTGGTGCTGCATAGCTGGGGCTGCCGCAGTGGCAGCGCAGCCGCTTGCCGGCTACATAGTAGCCGCACAGCCCAAAGTCTATAAGCTTCATGTTGCCCTCCCCATCAATCAGGATGTTCTCCAGCTTTATGTCGCGGTGAACCACCTGCAGCAGGAAGCGTGGGGCCGTCAGATGCGTCAGAGACAGCTCATTTCTAACAGAGCCTTGCAGGTGAGCTTACAGGATGCAAGACTGTGAGGTACCACCGCCTTGCAACTTCCATATATAGCATATCCACATTAATCTGGAGGTCCCTCGTGACACGACAGCCGTCGTGCCTGGGGCCCTTGGCTGTCCAAGCAGCAGCATTACCCAAGCCAGCCACTGCAAATAGTACCACAGCTTGCAGCCACTCACATCCTTGCGATGGCAGAATTGCAGCGCCAGGAGGAGTTGCTGCAGCGTTACCACAGCTTCCTCCTCCGGCAGCTTCTTCTTGTCGCGCACGTACTCCAGCAGAGAACTGCGCACGAAGAAGAGCACACAAGTTTTCTGGATGCCGCTCTCGCTTGCTGGTTAAGCAAGGCAAGGCCCAGCTCTTCCCGTGTATAGGTTCCCTCTTTTTAAGAGGGTAGTTAAAGGCGGCACCCCTTGCCCTGCACTGAACTACCATCTGTATGTCACACCGCATGTGCCCCCAGGTGCCCTTTTTGCCGTCCCTCGCTCACGCACCACAAGTTGAGGCGCCGGTGGCTGCACAATACCTTCATCATGACATGCAAAGCGCTCATCCCTCCTGCACTGCCCCTTCATGATGAGTCGTGCATGTCCCTGCATGCCCCCTTCGCGCTCACCCCCGCGTGCAGTGCTCCATCATGATGTACACGTAGTCTGGCGTCTCGCACGCCTCATACATGCGGATGATGGCCACATGGTTAGACAGGTTGCGCATCACCCGGCACTCCCGGTCCACGCGGTCGCGGTCCTTGGGGTCCTGCAAGTGGGGGCCGGCAGGCTTTGCTCGCGCTTCATCAGCGTGTGCTTAGCTCAAATTCCAGGCAGCAGCGGAACACCAGCAGCAGTTGCTGGGGCTGTTCTTGCACTTTGGGCCGGCCTTTGCCTGACAATGCCCGGCGCAACACGGAAATCGGTGCTCAGACTGACGTGGCTTGAGGCCAGCAAGTTCCTGCATTGAGCGTCACGAGTACTCCTCTGCCACCCACCTTAAGCCGGCTCTTCTCTATGATCTTGCAGGCCACTGTGCGACCTGTCAGCTCATGCAGCGCCTTACGCACCGAGCAGAAGCCGCCCTTGCCTAGCACCGGGCCCAGCACATAGCCTGCATGTGCCCAACAGCCATAACCTTTGCAAGATGCATCCTGTCCAGCAACAAAAGTTGCCAAAGAAGCAGACTCCAAGCCAGGAGTGGACAAATGAGGAGGTCACGGATCCTGCAGTAATGCAAGACTGCGGTGCGAGGCGGCAATGTCAACAACCCTTGTCAACTGCTTGGAAGTAGCATACACAGGCCGACAAACCCGACCCACCTTGGACCTGGTTCTCAGCGTCGGGAAAGCCTTTGAAGGGCTCATCCACATACTGTGCGAAATCAGCATCGACCACCGCCTCTGCAACCACAGGTGCAAGTAGATTTTAGGAGCCGAAGCCAGGGAACCTACAGTCATGCATATGAAGCCACTGCAGTGACATGTCCAACCGAGGTCCAGGCATTTGAGATGCACAACGGGTACTGCAGGCCAACAAAGTTAGAGCATACTCTGCAACTACTAGGGCCAAAGCCACTCACTTGGGTTGGCAGAGCTGGAAGCTTGCATGACTGGATGGAGGTGTGCCTCTGCTTCGGGCGCAAAAGCAGCAGCCTCTTGCTCGAAGGCAGAGTGCTGGGCTTTAGTCGGGGAGCTTGGGATGGAGGAGGGCAACGTGCTGACCATGCCAGACATGCCTGTGGTAGCCATGGGCTTCAACATGTTGCTGCAGCAAGTAAGCACATGCGTGCCTGGTTGGGAGGCTTCCCAGCATGCACGCAGCAAGCACAATCTGGCAACTTGTAACTGGTGTTAAGATTGTGTTCCAATAGCCCCAGCCTTCAAGCTCACAACACACGCTGCTGCCGCGCAGACATCGTAAGGTCCTTTCATTCGAGTCCCTTTAAGCCGCGCGTGATGAAACACCCTGCTCTCACCTGTTCTGCTTCCACCCTACAAACTTGCCATCCCGGTTGTAGATGGGTGTTCTGTAGCCAGCGCCGCCAGCTGCTGCCGCTGTGGCCACACCCGCTGCCTTGGGGGAGGAGGGCACAGACCCTGCTGCCGCCCACCCATGCTGCTGGCTTATGCTTGAAGCCCTGGCAAGTGACTGGAAGGGCGAGCCTGCGGTGCAAGTGCATGTTCTGTTGGCTACAAAATAATGAGGGCACTGCAGTGCCAAGCAGACACAGGCAAGTTTCCTCAAGAAGTCCTTCCTGCTGCCGCACAGCGCCTGCAACAGAGCTGCCATGTTGTAGGGCAGCTACGGGAGAGATGGTCCATTGCAAACTGACCTTGCGGTTCCTGCCCCATGGCAAAGGAGCCGGGCGTAGGCGGCTGGTCGACCATATGCGGGCTCACAGGCCGGCTGCCGCTGTCGCACCCTGGCCCGCTGACGATGGCCGACAGGAATGGGCCAGGGCTGATGGGGCGGCTGTCGTTCAGCATGGTGAGGTTGGAGGCTGCCTGCAGGTGGGCCGAGGGCGTTGCTGCTGCCGAAGCCAGGCCGGTGCCCACCCTTGGGGACGCCGGGGGCTGTGTGGCAACTGTCAGCCCAGCAACTGTCACCATGGACAAATGAGCAGCTTCATGTTGTTGCTGGTGGGGCCCGCGCCCTGCCGCCGCCGCGAGCCCACCTGCTGCACCGTGACTGCCATGCAAGGCAGCCACTGCTGCTGCTGCAGGCGTCACTGCAGCCTGGCTGTCCCCGCAGCCGAACAAGGGGTTGAGGTGCATGACGTTGTGGTATACGGGAGCGGCCATGCCTGCGCTCGCGCTGCTGACATGTGAAGCAGCAGAGCTGGCCTGGCCCATTGCAACGGGCATGTGGTAAGTGGCGTAGTGGGTGCTTGAATCAGCACCAGACACGCTGCTGCCCGCGCTGCTGCTGGCGGAGGAGGTTGCGGAGCTAGCAACTCCGGCGGCAACAGTGCGTGGCCGCTGCTGCTGATGCTGCTGAGCTTGCTGGTGCTGCTGCCCTTGTCCTGCTGCACGCCCAGTCGGGGAGGACGGTGGTGCTGCGTCAGCCCGATTCTGCACAGCCAGACCGCCCTCAACTGAAGGGGTCGAAGGCCGCTGCGCCTGCTGCTGCCGACGAGGGCTGCTGCTGGCGCTGCCAGGCGCAGCAGTCGGCGTGGCATTGCTGCCCCCGCTGCTGGTACGATGCATGGCTGCATAGCCAGCCCTGGCATGGATGCTGTAGACCCCGGGCGGCACCGCACTAGCTGCTGGGGGCTTGGGGATATGGCTCTCCTGCTGCAGGTGGGTGCCATTTGCCTTGGGGCTGGGAACGCGCGGCGATTCCGCCCCGCCCAACAGCGACGCACCACGCACTTCAAAGGCTGGGGAGCCGGGTGCGCCAGTTCCATGGCTGCTGGCACTGCCGGGCCTGCGTAAGGGCATTTCAGGACAAAGGATTAGTTGTGCCACCGCACAGTCTGTGAGGCTTAGTCACTAACACTGTGTTCCGATTTTGCTGCCACACGCTCAGGTTGCAGCTGAAGCTTGACCATGATAATGCGGGGTGAAACTTGAGCCAGCACGTGCGCCTCACCTGCCACTGCCGGGCCTGTGGCCCATGATCCCAGTCAAGCAGCCAGCAGGCGACTGCTTGAGCCCTCGCAGGAATCCTGACCCTGGCCTGGCAGCGGGCTGTGGCGACGCTGCCTCGCTGCCTGGCTGCACAAGTGGACCGTAGCCCAGGCTGCGGCCCCTGTAAATGCCGCTGCCAAGCTCTCCATCATTCGCTGCTGGGGCTGTGTAAGGCCGGGAGTACAGGTCAGATGATTGCACCTGCTTGGTTGTTACAGGGCTGCTATCTGCAAGGGGCGTCAGTATCTGTAATGTGGCTGTGCAAGCGTACTCTTAACCTGCCTGCCTGTCTGACGACAGCTAACAAACTCGTTTACAGCACAATAGTGTGGTTTGTCAGTGGCAGCGATGCTGTAACACCGACTGGACAACCCCAACAAAAGGGGGTGCATGCTGAGCCCGCAACAACGCTGCGAACGGTATTTGACAGCGCTGGCAACCAAGCAAAGTGGCTGGACACAGCATCCGAGCTCGCACCTGTGCTGTAGCCAACTGCAAAGTACTCTTCTCTCCTGCCACCCGCTCCCTCATTGGCTCTCATTCCTAGGTTCCCGGGACAGCTTGCGCATTCGACGAGTGATACAGGTCAGCTAGACGCACGCTGCATCGGGCGGGCGGATCTCTCGTTGGTTGCTCGGTGACGCTCGCCAACTGTCCTGCCTAACCACCTAGGGCCCTATTCTACCCCGCTACCTATGAGCCCGAAGGCCTCCAATTTCACAAACTTTCACTGGATGGGCCGCCGTAGCCCGTGTGACACCGAGGGTGATGACCCCCATATTAGTAGAATTACGTGGCCTCGGCGCCAGGTGGAGAAATCAAGGGAAGGTGGTATGTGCCCAACTCGACACAACTACCTTTCCCGTAATGCTGCAGTTTATGCTGAACGCCACACCTATTGTGTGACAACGCTAGTCTAGTAGAGTCGTGTTTTCCGAGCACGCCCAAAGCACTGGAGTTCGCGCCCAAAGCACTGGAGTTCGCTTCATCCATGCTTCATCCCTGGTCAGGCCCTGGCTTGGGAATTGCAGAAGAGACAACGGAGGTAGGTAACAGGCCGGGCCCATATCCCAGCCACCTAACTTTTTATTAAGCAAGGCAGGCTGTAAGGTGAACGTTACTGACATGCCTGGTGCATGGCATGTCATGCTCTGGGGCTGGCCCGAATTCCTGTCCAAGTATGATGGCAGGCAGTGCGAACAAAGGGAGAGGTTGGGGCGAATAGTACTGACAGGCTAGATGCAGTCAAGCTCTGCAGCACCTATATCACAGACAGTGACTCTACCTAGGACTATGTCTTCGGCAGTTTGCTGAAGGCTGCCAAGGCGTACACTCCAGTGGAACACCCGCCAGCAGCTTAATCTCGCATTAGCATGGAGTGAGATCCCCGGACAGCTAAGAAGCCAAAGCTTGCCCCAAACCTTACACAGCGACGGTGCTCCACCCCAAGGGCATTCACCACCGTCTAACGCCCCTTCCCCATCGACCAAAAGTGGTGTGCCTCAGTGACTGCCTATCCAACCGCGACAAGCCAGTAAAGGCTTAACATTCACTGCGTCTACATGACTACCTATCCTCAACACATGACGAGCCAGTACAGGTTTAAACACTTTGTGTAAGCAGATTCTTGGCACGACTATCTGCATTAGCCTTGGACAATACACTATGAGCAGTATGACACTTTGCACAACGGCTCTCAAGGGGAAGCTCCCAAGCGCTGGGCATACCGCCAGCAGGCAATGCTGCCACCCGCGAGGTCATCGGTTGTACTGCTTAAGGCCATACATGATGGTGGGCATGGGCACTGCATCCTTTACAACTGCCAGCCCCTGCATACGACAGAAGCTAAGACAGTGCCTTGAGGGATGATAACCTGCTTTCTCACAGTATGCGAGCGGCAGAGAGGAGAAAATCCGACTGTCAGTGCTGCATCTGTTCCAGCACATCGAACCTCGTGAGGCGGCAAACAACAAATGAATCATAGCTATACTCACCATCCCTGTACAGTGCACTCACCGCTGCTTCAATTTCCCAAATAGTTTGTCATGCTGGTGACATCACCACACCCCCCTGCTGCCTTTATCATTGAGCAAACAGTCCCTGCTACAAAACATCATAACATCAGCCAGGCCCAACCTTTGCAATTTGTATGACCAGTAGAGCCAGCTGGTCTCACTGACTTTGCCCATATTGCCCAACCGCTCACTGCCCCTCGGCACTCCACCGCTGACCCACCTGTGCCCCTTGCCGCTTGAGCAGCTCCAGAAACCTGTTGTAGTAGAGCAGCAGCTGCGTGAACGCGGCTTGCAGCACTGTGCGCCCCGTCGTCGTAGAACCGAAGTCCTTAGACACGTCCCTACATAGGAGGGGGCGCATGCTGGGGCTGGGAGGCATCACACAGCATGGGGTGAGTGATGGTGGCATCAGGTGCTGCCCTTTGCTGCCAGGGAAGCTGGGCGCAACAATGTCCCACCACGAGAGCTCACCGTCGTTAGCGGCATCAGCGAACCTGAGTCAAGCCTCCAGCCACTGGGCCCTCTGATAAGGCCAAGCCGCCTCACCCTCTGGCCTGAGGTGCAACTCATATTGAGTCTGCCAGCCCGGGCGTTGTCAGCGACCCTCTTAGGTTCAAGCAGCTAATTTGGCACTCAGCTAGCACACCTGTTGCTGCCTTGCACTGCTGACTGCCCCCCTGTGGCGAAAATGTCCCCACACATCTCCCACAACAAGCCTGCGATGCCTGCTCACCTGTTTATGGACTCCACAGCTGCCTGCCATCTGTTAGTGAAGTCCCGGGCCACACCAGAGCCCTCTGAGGGGCCAAAGCCGGGGATGAGCTGCCCCTCAGCACCCCCCATCTGCGCTGCAGCCGACTCCGCCCGCTTCACAAATGTGACCTGCATGTGCGGCAAAGCTCATGTTGGCCAAGATGTAGATTCAAGGCAAGCAGCTGTCCCACAGGGCGGCTGGGCTTTGTCTGTTCGCTGTGATCTTTCGCTTGCTGTGTGCCCTCAAGGGTGGTCCGGGACCACCCACGTGCCAAGGACACCCACTGACTACCAGTGCAGCTTCCGTGCGCCAGCTGCTCCCCAGATGCAGCGGCATACCAGGCTGGGAAGTGTCTGCCATATACCATCCCTTTGATCATCACACCACCTCTGGCCAGCCCCTCTGCCACTATACTCTCATTACTTCATCAAACCCTGCTCACCAGGTTGGGCACCGTCTTCTGCAGCCCCTCCTCCACATAGATGGAGGTGCACCGCGCCAGCGAGTCCTCAAACTCCTTGAGCACTGCCAAGCCTGCAGAAGCAGCTCCCAGGGCTGTGTGGCTGTAGCAGCTCAGGTGCCGGTCATTTACATGTTGCCTGCACAAATGTTATTGTTACACTCCCAACCGGACCCACGCCCACATCCGAAGCTCCCGCTCGCCGGCACATCGATTGGCACCAATCTCCTGTTGATAAAAAAAGCAGTCCAGGCATGTTTCACGTGGCAGGCAGGCAGCACCCACCTGCCGGGCCCAACCCTGTCGCCTCTGTGCCTGTGGCTGGGTTGGGGTTGGGCGGCAGCGGAAGCCCTCGGCTGTGTGCATTTTTCAGCACCTGCAAACATGCCTAGCCGGTGGATGAGCACGTATACCCGGTGGATGGTTATGCTGTACTACCGTAAAATGCCAAAAAAGGTTGCATCATTGCCATAAAACAAGGGAGCAGCCCTGCATCCGAATTCTCTCAGGATGCCTAGTCCGCCTGCGCTGCGCCAGCAATGCTATGCCAATGATGAGCGGGGTTCAACTCCTTTCTTTGAACACTTGCCATGACAACATAGGAGAAGTTGACTATAAGAAAGACTGTGCCGCGCCCCTTAGGCGTGAAGTGTCGACTCATGTTGAGCAGCAGGTTCATGACTGCACGCCGGGCAGAAACAGCAGTGTGAGTAAGTGAAGGCAGGCACGCCATGAAAGCACACCAGTAGGCAGGTAGGGTGCCTCTGGACGCAGTGAAGCCTGATACCCAGGACACGTGCATGGTTGATAAGACCTCGGCTTCCCTCTGCTGCTGGCTCAGCCAAACCTTCCAACCGGGAGGCACAGTAACAGGGTGGTACATGTTAAGTCCATTTAGTCCACAGAGTTGCCAGGACAACTTATGCCCAGCGGTGATACAGGTTAACAAGGAACACAGTGCCATAGAGCAGAAGGCAAGGTGGGCAGCCCACCTGAGTACCGCAGGCGCTCTATGTTCGCCTCCAGGGGCCCATCAATGAAGTCGGCGTGAAGCAGCAGCACCGACGCTGTGAAGTGGGCATAGCGCTCTGCAGCAGGCAGGTGAGCAGCGGTCCAAGTGATTGATGCCTTAGGTGGCAGAGTCGCAGGAAGTATGTTTTCAAGGAACCAGGTTTTTGCACTGGTGGTTATTTGCACTAAGTGACCTCCTGGCGTTTCCGCCAGACGCGCCCATGCCGTGGTACCTGTGAGAAGCTGGAGCCGGGGGCTGTTGTCTGCAGGGGCAGCAGGCAGCTGCTTGATGGAGTTGAGCTGGAGGTCAAAAAGCGTCTGCAAGGCAACAGAGCGGCATCCTGCTGAATGTGGCAACATAGGCAGAAGCGCAAGGGTTGTGCCCTTGCTTCACAGGGCACATATGGGAGTCCCACGCTATGCTCATGCGGCTTGGAATAATGCAACAGATGACACTGACGTCGGATGAAGAACATATAAACAGTTCGTTGAAGATCAACCCAACTGGCGACTAAAAAGTGGTGGCCCTTCGAAACGCCCACCATCACACCTTGAGCCGCGGCCAGAGCAGCAGGTTGACTCGGTCAAAGTGCGCATCCAGAGCTGGCACCCGCCGCCGGTTCATGGCCAGGGTGTTTTCTCGGTTCACTCTGATCATCAGCAGTAGCGCAATCGGGTCATACATCTCCTGCAAGCTTAGCATAGACAAACGCCACTTCAGATGTTAACGTCCTTGCGCTTGACTAATGGTTGTAATGGGTGCGCTACACAACAGAACGCTATTGGTACTCCCTATGATCTACTTCCTGAACCTACGTCTTACAGCAATGTTTGCAATTCCGCTGACAGCCAGCTTGCTGACCTGCAGGATTGCAGAGAGGGAGGTCTCCACAAAAGCCAGCACTTGCTGGAAGAGGTCCTGGTAGACACTATCCTCCCCCCAGAAGTCGCAGCAGAACAGGTACTCGTGGGCCGCAGTGTCCATCAGCAGTTTCTGCAGGCTACGGAACAGCACCTGCAAAGCAGAATCCGACATAGCAATAACCCAGAAGCAGCTTTTGCAGGCTGAAAAGTATAAATAGAAAGACAAGATGAGGCACATAAATCTTACAGTTTGGAGGGTTTATGCCAGACCTCCACAAAAGCCAATCATTAGCAGCATGCAAGGCTTCAAGCAGCGCCAAATGACGCAAAGCACTGGCTGCATGGTATCTCGATCCGCATACAGGAAGTGTAGCCCACCTCGACACCACAAGCAACACACTAAAGATCACACCAGAAGGTCTGGGACTTCTAAGATAACACCCTGCAACCAGAAGCCACGGCACACCTCATACGGGAACTTCTTGCCCTCCGACTCTGCCACATGCAGGATCAGGGGTGCTGCCTCCAGCTGCGCCAGCAGCCCTGCCCTGTCGCGTAGCTGGTAGGGCTCGCTACGTTGGCCCGCAGCGGGGCCACCGGCACCTGCAGGCAGGCGAAGTGCCAAGGGTGGAGGGAAGGCTACAAAAGAGGTGTGTGTGACACCCAATGTCAAGCCGAAGGCATCAGCTGGGAGAGACGTGTATGTTGGACCTTTTGCTTGCGCTCCATTACATGTGCAGCGACACCACTGCTTGTAGCGTAGCACCCGCCTGGGGCCCTTTGGAAGAAGGACATCATGCCACCGGAGGTTGCAGCTGCCTCTGGAGCTCCTATGAGGTCGGCTTGAGTCACTACGTGTTCCTGCACAGGCGACGCTAGATAGAGGGTCGGTGTACAGCTTTCCAGCACTTCTCATTATGTCCGGCAGCCATACAGCGAGCCCTCCAGAGCATTACAGGCGCAGACTCTCAACCCTCCCAGGAGGCTGTTGCTATGTTCCAAACATGCAAGCCCATTTTCCCAACCCATAGCTCCCTCGTCTCGCACCTCTAACCGGTCCATCAATGTCCAGTAGCCGCGGAAGAGGTCCCCAATCTTGCCAGAAATTTTGTCCACATACGCAGCACGCACCTGCAGGCGCCATATTCTACAGGTTATATACAAGTACACCAACGATATAGGGGACAAGTCCTCGTCAGCTGCACCCTTACAATCAGGGCTCCTGCCCTGAAAGGGCCGCAGAGTACAACCAGCAGGACAGACACTGCACCTGGCAAACAAGCCACTTGCAGTCAGTCCAAGAAAGCATCTGTGGAGGCCAACAGGCCTGGCCCACCTCCGCAAAGATGTCCTTGCTGTTGTGGCGCAGGAACTGTATCATGTACTTGTACTTCAGCAGCACATTTTGCTTTATCTGCACAAGGACACGCCATTAACTCACATCCAGGTGCCCATGCAACTCACTAATGCGCTAAGAGCTGGAGTGCGCGAGTCACAATGTGCAGAGAGGAAAGACTGAGAAGGGTTATGCTGGACTTTACCAGCAATTCAATCCATCTTTGGACGGAAAGTTTCGGTTTAACTTGCACAAAGCAGCCAGCACATTCGTCATGGCCTCACCTGCACATTGGTCTTGGGCTTGCGGAAGTCATAGAACCGCTCCATGAGGAAGTCTCGACAGCGGGCAATGGCTTTGACTCGCAGCCTTTCCAGCTCAGGTGCCACATCCCTGCCCAGCACACCAACCACGTCCCAGTGTGAATCCCATGGCAGCTGCCTGTGCCATGGCCACTGCGGCTACCTTGACCAGCTCCGGATTCACACCCCACACCAGTACTATACACAGTTCTCAATGCCAGTAATCAGTACACCTCCCTAGGAGTTGTGCCCAGGACTCCACACAGGCCTATGGTCTCTTGATATCAGCCTGTAGTGGGCTCCATTTTATTGTAGTGCAATAGATGCGGCCATGCTACCCCCACCTGTAGGCTGCGCTGAACCTGGCTAGGTCATCCTTCTCCACAAATTCCAGCTTGTTTGAGAGCTGCTGCAGGCTCTGCAGGAACTCCTCACCTATGTCCGCCTGCATGTGGAGGGCACCACCCCTCAACAAGAACTCTATAATATCAGCCGTAGGACTGTTTCTGCCATCTTGTCCTGGGGCAGCTAAGCACAGCAGGAGCTGCAACCTAACCCTGCCCATGCTGTGACCCCTAAACTTCATACGGCCGCAACGCCATACATCTCCGTCTCGTTTGCTACTTTGCTACACTCACACGGTCCTCCTGCTTTGCCTTCCCCAGTACTATTGCTGTGCCACCTGACAAGCCCAGCCTAAATCAGGGTACCCATCTTAAAGACGATGTGCACACTTGCCTGCATGATGCTGTGTATGAGGGATGGCGGGATGGCAATGTTATCAATGAAGTGCTCCAGCTTCTCCTGCAGCACACTGGCAGCTGAAACCACAAATTCGATAATGGGTTTGTGGCTATGTAACAGTTAACAACCAAAGTGTGCACTTTGACGGTTATTAGGCTAGCGCTGGGCTGGGCTGGGCCGCCACATTTTGCTGTGCCACGGTTTGCACCAGCGCTGCGATAGGGCTGCCATACCTGCATCACTTTGCGGTTCTTGAGCTTGACGCTCATGCTCTGGCTCTGCTCCTGCAGGGTCCTGATCTCGGACGAGATGTTGCCCAGGTCACCCTGGAACCGCCCCAGCATCCCCTCCATGGCCGCCAGGATGTCGTCGCACTCCTTTATCTGCAGGTGGTTGGATAAATTAGGCCACAAAGGCGGGGCTGGGTTGCAACCAAGGTGGCGGGACTTTGTTACTGTTTATAATCATCCAAGGCCTTATATCATTGTGGCACTGCCCAGATTTGGGCAAACCAGGCCCTCAGGCCTGTGCCTGGTTGATAGCGTACTCATCCCCATGGTGCTCAGCCAGCAGACCATAACTGGTTTGCACAGCACGGCTAAAGGACAACGTCATCAGCTTAGTGGGCAGGGGGTACCTGGGAGTGGAGGGCCTGCAAGTTGTCACTCTCGGATATATAATCCTGGATGGACTCCAGCTCGGCCTGCCGAAGCTTGGTCTCATACTGCCGACTGAACGCCTTGGGGTCACCGCCTGTAACAACCCCGGCAGTTTGCCAAGCTTACAAAAGAGTCACTCTGTAATGGCCCCCCCGAAAAGGGCCTACTGCTTGACAGAGCACAATGTCACAAACTGCAACGCTTGTGGACTCGAACGCTTCGGCGTGACAAGTATACCGCCTTCTTGCCAAGCCCAAGGTCTCCTACCTTGGTCAAGGATAGCACGCAGCACCTCGCTGTCAGCAAATGCTTCGATCTCCTTCTCTATGCCCGCAAGGCTTAGGTTCTCAGTGGTTATGTCCAGGTCACCCAAGGTCAGCGATTCCGGATCGCCTGCCTCTTCAGAAGTCAGCCGCCTAACTTGGTCTCCCACGACTGCGGCCATCTGCCCGGCCTTCGTCTGTTACAGGCCTTGGCTCCCTCAAGTAGCGGCTAGAGCCAAGGTTTGCAGCACTTGGTCGTGATCAGTTCTCATCCGCTGCGTCTCAGGGTACTACATGCATCAACCTTGATCCAATGTTTGCAGAGCGTGCGTACGAGCACAGAACTATCGGAACTAGGAAGACTTCTCCCCGCCCTGCCTGCTTCGCAAGACATGCAGGCTTGAACCCACACAAAGCAGCCTATTGTGGGGATTGTGGTGGCATTTGAAAACACTGCGCACAGGCCTTGTATCCTGGCCTCGTGCCGCACTACTGGCCCTGCTGGCAAGCTCAGTAGCCTTGATCAGCTTACAAGGGCCTGGTCATGGCAGAGTCGTCACAGCAGTCAGACCTGCGCATTCCTGAGGACGACTTCCAGCAAACAGCAGATGACAGGGAGCCAGGCGGCGCTGCTGGCCGAAGCGATGTGGACTTGTTGAGGCAGGCGGTCATGAACGAGAAGGCCGCCCCTGAGCTGCTGCACTATGAGACGGACTTGATCAACCGCATAGAGCAGATGCTGGACTACCAGGTGTGCACAGGTCCCAGGCAGGCCCTCACGCCAGGCAGAAGTTCCTTTACACCGGCCGCGGCCGTGGTGTCGGGCCTGTGTTGCAACCCTGCCTGCCACATCCAGTGGGTTGGGCTGAGTGTACGTACAGGATGAGCAAGTGGAGCTCCAACAGGATAACCCAGCCATGGAGGAGCTCTGTCTCATGTGGACGGTAGAGCTTTCACGGATACGCTACTACCTACGAGACTACTTCCGTGTGCGGCTTCGGAAGGTTGAGAAGTTTGTCATGCACCTGCTGGACAACCCAGGTGAGGGCAGCCTGCTGCGGCTCTGGCCGGGTAACACCAAGCAGAGAGTCTGTACACTCCGCACAGAGAAGGATATGCCTGTGCCGGTCTGTCGCCCCTTTGGCGGCATCAATATGACAGAGCATAGGGAAGGGCACCATTGCCAGTGCCTGAGCACGGGGCCCAACGACGCTGCGTAGGAGCACCAGAAAGTCCCATCGAAACGTCTGGGGCCTGCTGTCCCCAGACAACCCTCCCAAGCCAGCTCGCTGCTGCCCCTGCTGCAGACCTGGCAGCGCGCATGAGCGACAAGGAGACCAACTATGCGCGCGAGTTCTTTGTGCTGTCTGGATCCCACCTCAAGTCCACAGCAGCGAACCACCTGCCTGAGGCGTTTGCCTCCATAGTGCGGTCAGCGGGGGCCTCCGCTGCCAAGGACCTAGTGCCGGCACCCTGCTTAGACCGCCACGTGTTCTGTAGAGTGCTGGAGGACCGAGGCCATGTGACAGTGGACGAGGAAGGGTAGGTTACTACAGGCAATGAGTGGGCTGTCATGATCATGTGTGCCAGCAATGGTCATTTGCAAGTCCTTCACGCAAAGGGCAAGTAACCTGGCTCACACTGCGCGTTGAGACACGGATTGACGGATATGTGTGGCAAGCTCATGCCTGGCTTAAATTTACAGACAGTCACAAGCTAGATAATCAAGCCATCACCTGTGCAGGATGTAAGCATGTGCTTTGGACAGGTGCACTTCTGTTTGCCTCCTTACATCTCGCATCCTATCTGCTGTCTGCAGCAACATGGCTGAATTCAACAAGGGGGACCTGTTTGTCATCCGTTACCAACCAATCCGGGAGCTGCTGCAAGAGAAAGTGGTGCAACTATGCTAGCTCAGCCCGCAACTTTTCTACCAGCTGGTTTCCTGGACGTCTAGGCGGGACCATTGCGCCAAGCAGGGCACCGCAAATGATAGTAGCAATAGGGGAACGCTGCCAGCATCCGGCAGCACAGTTGCTTCGTAGCTGTCAGTGCCTGAGTTGCTGCTTGGTCTGGCCTGGAGGTTGCAGTTTTGGACTTGATCAAACCCACCAGCCCTCCCCCCCCCCCGGTCGGCTAATCAACAGCAGGCCTTATAGGCATAGGAGGGCAGTCAGCATAGCAAGGAGGCCATTGCCGCTCCCAAGACAGCTCGGTGATAGGTTTTGGCCAGGTGCGATAGGCAGCTAGCTAGGGCGCATTGTTAGGTCAGACGTTCAGACTGCATTTGGATTGCCAACCTCTGCCCTGCATATCGTTCATCGTGAACCGCAATTTTCAACCCATACAAAGCTGCCCCTATCAAGTCTTCCTTCATTTCCAATATGCTTGACCCGGCCCCCATATACTTACAAATTTCAAAAGAAAGGCGCAGTGGCAGGTTAGGTGGTCAGCTGCAAGACCCAGCTGAACCAGGAGCAGATCCTTACGCAAGAGTTAGCATACGACCTTCACTCGCGCCTGGTTGGTATTATAGCCATGTCGATGGTTCAAGGACCGCGCCATGTGAGTGACATGTCAAGGGGAAGGCGAGCCAGCCCTCCGGGACTGTTTCCAATAGCTGCTGAGCAGAACAAGAGTTTGACATGCTTGCAGCGGAACAGCAGTACACAAGAGCAAGAACTGAAATTAATGATCAATTCGTGTAATCCTTGACATGAGCCCCGCTCCAGGCAAGTCATGTTCCCCGGTCAGACTTGTTCTTCGGCCCAGTCCCTGCCAATGCTGCCCCGTTGGCACTGCTCTTGTTGCTGCTATTGCCACTATCAGTTCTGCCGCCCGCTGTCTTCTCCAACGAGGCCGCTGGCGCCTTGGGAACTTCTGTCGGCGCCTTGGCTGTCGCAGCGGCAGGCTGCTGCACCACTGCCCTCTCCACAGAGCTGCTGCTGGAGCCGCTGCTGCTAGTTGACGCCGATACTGCCCCCTTACTGTCACTGTAGAAGATTTGGCTGCGCAGCTTGTTGTGCAGCTGGTCCAGCAGCTGCCGCTTCACCTGGTTCAAAGCATCCTCTAGCCGCTCCAGCTCCACAGTCGCATTCTGCACCGCAGAACGGGATTGAGCGATTTACTACCCAGCTTTGGCCGTCCCAGTGGCTACCAAAAATCTCACAAATAAAACCATTGTACCCAAAGAAGGTTTTACAAGGACTCCTAACTGACTAACTGACAGGTCAGACTCTCCTGCTCGCTTGGGCACACGGCAACAACACCCCTATACATATAGCAATCAGTCCAGCCAGCCATTGTATCGCAGGTCCCTCTGCTAATGTAAATGAACAGCTGTGCTTCTAACTCACTGGGGGATGTGATAGACAAGCATACATGAAGCACACACCCTGCCTCTCATCACCTGATTGTACATAAATAGTCCATAGTACAGCTCAAACGAGTCGTGCGCGGTGTTGTCCACCAGGCTGAGCAGGCTCTGGAAGCCCTTGGTGTCGATGACTGTCGGCTGCAGGTCCATGGCGCCCAGCATGCGGCCCACCGTATGAGTAATGAACTGGGTACTAGCAGCGTGGCGGTCGTGCTCTTCGCAGGCCATCTCCACCATGGTGCACCCCTCGTTAGCGAAGAACTGCAGCATCAAAGAGAAGGAAGACAAAAATGGCCACCCCAGCCACATTCATCATAATGCATGGTGCACCCCTCGAGACCTCTTTGAAAGCGAAAAAAAGGCGATCCCTGCTTCCCAACTGCTCTGTACTCTCAGCCAAGCTGATCTTGCAGGTTCACAGCTCCCAGCTTCGCCCGGCTGAGGCCTCAATCCCAAGAACGAACAAACCCAATGGGCTCTGACTCGACGTGTTGAATAAGGCCAGCTGCCCGATTTGCACCCAGGTCAAAACTCATTCAAGTCCCACCACCACACCACCCAGTACCTGCAGGAAGTTCTCCACCCGCTGCTGCTTCGCCTCGTCCTCCCCTACCCGCACTTTCTCGTACATGAAATTAAGGCCGGTCCAGGCGCCCTTGCCGGAGTCGGGACCAAACATGGGGTGCGTGCACAGGATGTCCACCTGCACAGCGCCCATGCTGTTGGTGCCTGTCGTGTAGTGTGTGGCTACCCTTGTAGAGGTTCGCCCAAACTCACCGCAAGCGTAAGGGCAAGTTAGATCAGGTGACGATTGCTCAAGCGCGCTGCAAAGGCGTGCCCGCTGGGCCGCTCGCCCAGCTGATGAGTGGGATTGGTAGCAGGCAAGCAGCCACTTGAGAGTCTGGCGGGCAGTTGGCAAGGAACGAGCAAGGAGAAGCAGGGGAACCAGGTGCACTGCGCCGCCACTCGCATTCATGACAGATCTATCGCATACCAGAGGCACCTAGTAGTCCTGGTATGTACCTCGGGCGGCAGCTTGGCTAGCAGCAGCCTCTTGGGGAACTCCTTCACCGACAGGACGTCCACAAACAACGTGCTGCGTTTCAGGCGCATAACCGGCAGCTTTGCTAGCACCTGCGTGCAGCAGAAAGTAGAGCTTTCAAGTATGATGCAAGGCATTAGCGGGATGCCAGCGCAGGCAAGCAGCTCCTCACCGGAGCGCAAGAACTGCAACAGCACCAGTGCCTGCCATTAGGCACCAGCTCTCCCAACAACATCAACTACAACGCCGCAGTCCTGGGCGATGATGTCCACATGCCCTTGCAAGCAAGGCTGCGCCCCCGTGCCTTCCTGGGGGCTGAGAGTATGTGAGTGTATCTCCGCAACGGCTACCTGGCCAACAAACGATGGAGAAGAACATCACAAGCAGCTCACTGGTTCAAGGGACAGTATTGACGTCGCCAGGATGACCACATCTGGGTGCTCCTCACAGAAGTCGTTGGCATCTGTGAAGTAGCCCACCCCCATCTCCGCCGCCTCCTTGTGGTACGGGGACCGCGAGGTGGCTATCACCTGCAGCGTCCCAACACTTGGGAGATGCCAAACTGAGCATGGCTGCCAGCGCTCAAAACAACGATACTAAACAGCTCACAGATCTTTGAACCCTTGCCAAATGGACGGACTTTGCTTCAAGCTGAAGCACCAAGCTCTGAAATTGATACTCCATACTGCCTGTCTATAGGAAAGCTGCCCTGGGCGGCCGAAAACTGCCCGCTGCATGCTGCTTCGGCAGGGGATGAGTTCCCGCTCGCACCTGGTGCCCAGCCTTGACCATGCGCCTGGCCAGGAACTGGCCAAAGGTGCCAAAGCCCACAATGCCAATCTTCAATGTGTTCTGAGACTGCATGCGGGCGCGCATACGGTGCTCGAAATCAAAGGGCATCGCAGCGTCTAGGGCATACACCCGCAAGCCTGCAGGGCAACCAACTTCCTGAGTCAGCGCCAGCTCCATAAGCAGCCAGAAAGCAGAACCAGTACATAAGGGCTGCCCCTGCTTCCAGGTTCCAAGTGTAACGCAGTAGCCAATTTCCTGGTTGCAGCAGGCCCATCAAGTCTAGTGTCCTGAGATTGTGCCAAGAACTATCCTTGTTAACACATCAGCCCGTGCAGTGACTGCACTGTCACAACCCACAACCAGTCTCGTCAAGTAGAAGTCAACCAGGGTAACGACCCTTGTGCAACAAGCTGAGGCACGCCAGCTATCACAACCAGCAGTGCATTCTGCACTCTACTTCCTGACTAACCTGTGCCCCTTGCCAGGGCCCTCTCGGTCCGCCTAGAGGCCAGGGACACTTGTCTCAGCTGTCCTTGCTGAGGGAGGCACCCAAACCCAGCTTGACATCTAGGCGTTGTCCGTCGGCCGTCTAGAGCTTGTGTTCCACATGCTGACAGTGCTCTTGTCTGCATCTTGAAGCAGCGCAAAGGGAGGGGTGCACTAGCCACGCTACCAGGCTCCCCCTGACTAAAAAAGTCAAGCACAGTCGACAATGTTTCACTCAAGGTGGCCGTTGATCGATTGTATCGTGCAAAACACGACGGAGACGGAAGGAGAAGGCTCACTGGCGGGAGGGTTGGGCGCTAAAGAGTTTTGCAAGTTTGCAATGCATGCATCACCAGCTGTGTGCTCTAGCAGTTACACTTGCAATTGACAGCTGCTTACAGTGACGTACTGCCCTTGGATCTGTAAGTGAGTGATCGTCTAGAGCCCTTGCGTTCAAGACACAGACAAAGGACAACACAGGCGTTAGCAGACTGCTATCAGCTTACCTTTGCCGCCAGCTAGGAAGCCCCCTTCCCAGTTCAGCTTGCAGCCGGCAGCCTCGTGCCAACGATGTCCCGGGCACAGATACTTGATGATATATTTGAAGTCTTGGAAAAGGACCCTGATGGCAAGAAGTTTGATAAAGGTGGGGCAAACTGTATCCTAGCACTTGGCCTGCTTACAGAGATGCTGGAGGAGCCTTTGGAGCACCAGCAGGCCCTTGAGAAATGCAAACACAAGACCGGTGGTCTGCTTGCAGTCAGCCGAATCAAATGCCGGAGTGACTTGTACGAGATGGACCTGATTCTTGACGTGAACGTGGATATCTACCCCATTGAGGTGTCTGAGAAGCTGGCCGTGGTCATTGCCAACACATTAAACTTGGATGGCACGCCTGGGCCCGCCACTTTTGATGGCGTGAGTGAAGGGCTCCTGGTGATATGGACTTGCCATGCTAGGCTGATCTGAGAAGCGAGGTTTGTACAAAGAAAGGTTTATGTTGCCCTTCTGCCCCCCTGATGAGGGCCCCCAGCACGTCTAATGGGATGCGGTGAGCATGCCGACGCCCGTCCCCTGCTTTGGTGTGCAGAGCTTAGCCACAGGCAGCAGACCCACGCTAATGGACAAGTATGACTATGTCATGCATGGCAAGGTAGGTGGGTGGTTGATGTGTGCCACGCAGTTGTGTCTGCTACTCTGTTACCACTTCTTGGGTGCTTGAAACCAGATGCATGCCATAGCTAGGCCAGCTCACCTGTTGGGTAAGGTTGTCGAGAGTAACAATTGTATCATCTAACTTGGGCTTGTGATTGCAGGTGTTCAAGTACAAGGACAACAGCTCATCTGGGCAGCTTAAAGCAGACGTAAGCAGGGCTGCCAGGCTGGATGTTGAGGTGAAATGTGCAGATATGGGGCGCTGAGCAGCATCTCCTACTTGCTGCGTGCGCTCTGCAGGTTTATGTTAGCTTTGGCGGTCTCCTTATGCAACTTACAGGCGACCCGAAGAGGCTAGAGGAGCTGGTGAGTAATGTAACGTGTCTTCTTGATGCTGCTGATGTGGACTTTGGGTTGGCTTGATTAGGTCAAGTGGGCCTTGAAACTCGTGCCTGCGGTTTCCACCATGCTGCTTGGGTAAGTGCTTTGCTAGGCTAACCCAAAGCGCCTCGGACACTGCTGCTGGGAGGGGTCTTTCATACAGCCGGAGTACTTGCACAACTGCTTCAAACCAATGCCGGGAATTCTGCTGCAGGACATAGACCAGAATGTCTACATCCTTATGCGGAAAGTCTAGCATGCAAGAGCCCGCGCAGTGCAGCTCTCGCCGTGTGGGTGATCCCTGGTTCTCTCTTGGGACCATGCTGCCTTATGCCCCGCGGCTCTTGGCAGGTCGGTCTGTACGCAGGGCCTGCAGGTGGCGGTTGCTGCTAAGACTTAAAAGGATCCCGGTGATTTCTTCTCTGGGCAGGCTGTCCCTGCCGCACCAGGTGGGAGTCCGCAGGAAGAATTAGGATGTTACTGTGGCTGTCTCACTTAGGATGTTGCTGGCCCATCTCAGAGCCGAGGGCTCGCTAGGCAGCTCCTCTGAGGCTGGCAGCTTGTCAGGCCTCGCTTGAGGGCTTGAACTAGCACATCTGTCGACTTGATTGGTTGCCAGATATAGATGTTATAGGGCTGGGCTGGGGATTGAATTTTAGCCCTCTGGCAGACTCTGCTCTGCAAGGAAATACCTCATGAAGCATTGCCCACGCTGGCGTGCTCCAATTTGGCTGAGTTGCGTTGCATGTCACTAGTAGAGTGGAGGTGGTATGATACCTGCCTGGCTAGGATGACATGTGTCGGACGTTGCAATGACTGCAAAGTTCGACATTTGTCCACATGTGCCAGTGTTGGCAGGGTTTACATAGTCAAGTTTGAACGTGGTGGGCGGCAAGATGGTCATGCATGTCAGTTGGACAAAAGCGGCAGCCCTGACACATGTCTGACATGTACACAATTGCAGAGGTAATGCTTGGCAGAGAAAGGTAGCAGTAAAAGCCGATACATCAAGGGGATCACAATGTAGGCACTGTAGCACTCACATAACATAAGTCACAAGGAATTTGCACCACCATCCTGGTGATGATGCCCCAACCAACCCTCCGAAGCCTGATCTGCAGTCAGTCTGCTGGGGTGGGTATCCTGCTGTCCTCTCTAGCCACATCAGCTGCTGTCTTCCTACCCCGCTGCCAACCCCAAGCACCCGCCACGCACGCTGTGACAATGGCGACCTGCCACAGGAGGCCCACCCCAGGCAGGCCCCTTAGTGTCAGCAACCTCACACAGGCATCCTCGGCTCCCACACCAGACCTTTCGGTCTGACTGATCTGCATCAGAAGCTCGTGTTCCAAATCATCCCAGCCTGGACGTGGTATCGCAGCATTGGCGGCAGCCAGTCTCGCTTGGTCCGCCCCCGGCGTCTGTTCACTGCTGGCGTTGCGGGTGCTCAGGCTGCCGCCGCCCTGGGAAGCTTCTCTCGCGCCGCCACCAGTGTTGCTGTCGCCAGTGCGGCTGCTGCCAGCGCCGCCGCTTGTGGGAGGCACGTCCGCTCGTTCATGAAGTCCTGCCGCCACTGCTGCCGACCCCAATGCTTCAAACTTTCCCTCCAAAACTGTTGGAGCTCCTACATCATGCACTTGGGCATCCGCACTGCCGCCACCGCCAGCGCCAGTGCTGCCCCAAGACTCTATTTGTGCCCTTAACTCAGTGCTGTGATTGGCTGGCGGTGGCTCGCCTGCGAGTCGTACGACAGCCCCAAGCTCTTGCACTGGGTGGAAGGTGTATCCCTGCAGCCAGAAGGCATACGTTAAGTATCTGCACTCCAGCCCCAGGTGGTGGAGCAGGCAGGTGGAGGCCCCTAGCAAATAGCAGGCCTCACAGTGCAGGTCTCTAGTCTCTGACAGGTTAAGCTACTAGAAGCTCCCGGCAGCTCTTGGTAGCCAGCAGAGCGAGGTTGAGGGTGCTGACAAGAGCGACCTCTGTCCGTCGGTCCACTCACAAGTTGCTGCACCCTCCAGGGCACGTAGCCAAACTCCCGCTCACGGCGCCGACCCTCCTCGCTCGCACTGCACAAACCATGGCAGTGGAAAAAGCCTGTTCGCACGGCAGCTGCACGTTCCAAAGGGTAATTGTGAAGGCTTGCTTGGGTGCAGGCTCTTGCCAAGGGGCAGCATGGCAGCGGCAAACGTGAACAGCGCGCCCCTGCATTTTGGCTATTCTCGGGGGCCACCTGGCCCGCAAGAGAAAGCGGACAGCATCTGGCGGCAGTGCAGCTTCATTGGCAGCGGTGGCATGGCACCTATCCCATGGCACCTATCCCATGGCACCTATCCCATGGCAATGCACACCTGAAGGGTGCAGGCGCTGCATAGAGCGAGGCGCTTTGCTTGCTGTTGCTTGGAGGGTGGCCCATGCAGACCTCATCAATCACGGCAACCTTGTCCTGGGGGTAACGCAGGAGGAAGGGCCACACAAAGTCCAGCGCCCACCCTGTCAAGGCAGGCACATCAGGAGTGAGGAAGCTGTCTGAGCAGCTTGCAGACTATGCACTGCCTTGGAAGCCCAGCTGATTGTGACGTGTGGGTCACTCGGCTTCCACCAAGCACCGACGCTTCTACAAGTGGACCCTCAAGAAGGCATGCACGTACCAAAGTGGGCGTTGTAGCAGGATGGGGCGATGAGGCCGTTGTAGAGATCCATGTCAAATATGGGGGCCATGATCTCCACAAAGGATGTGAACCTCAGCACAAAGCTGGGGCGCTGGTACAGCAGCTCCCAGTTGGAGTGCACCTGGAAGAAGGCATCAAGAGAAGCAGCCCTGTCAGTGCGACGGTACTTGCTTACGCGTGCGGCTCATGAGGGACTAGCGGCAGGCCTGACATGGCAAGGGCGGCGGTGCAAGAGCGCCAGTGACTGACGTGGGTGAGATCTCCCAGAGGCGCCCCCTGCGCTGGCCGGCGCAAGTATACATTAGGATCTGCCAAATAGTTTGTAAGCGCTGACAAGTCGTGACAGCGACATCGCATCGTACTCTGGACTCTGCAGGGGGCTTGCCACTACAAACCTATGACGAAAGGTGCTCCCGAATGCAGCCACGGTGTTTCCCTCAGCACGTCGCAACACCCCCGGCTGCTTAGTCTTTCATACTTTCCAACGTACCCCCGGGCGCCGGCAAATGCTGGGCTGCGCCATCAGCAGCCCATACTCATGAAAGACATCAAATGCCCTGCAGTGGCCAGCCAGGCAAAACTACTAGACTTTTGGGCCTTCTGGAGGACCAGCATAGAATTTCTGTAATACAGAATTCCATGTTTGGTGCGAGCACACCGAGTAGCAGACGAGAAAGGGTCGCCATCCTGCCAGCTATCAAGTGGACATATCGAGACTGTCGAGTGACCGACCCACAAATACATGTAACCATGGAACAACCTGCAGCCTCCCCATGAGCTCAATGCCGCACGCAGTACCATGCAGTACCTGCTGATGACGCAGGTGTCCATGTCCAGGTCATCGTCGGCCACCATGACGGCCCTGTAGCCCTGCGCCAGCTGCCTCCAGTGGCGCATGGTGTAGAGGGAGTACACCAGCTTCCACTTGGTGCCGGGCGCATGGAACACCTAGAAGCAGAAAGGAAGGGAAAAAACTTCAACAATGAGTGACTTGGTGCGGCCAGTACAAAGCCCTCCGCTACACAGTAGCACCTACGCTTGGCAGCAAGCAGCTCCCTAGGTCCTTGGTCATGACGGCAGGCCAGGGAGTGAATCAACTCCCCAGAAGGGGATAGTAAGGATGTGAGTGGAAGCAATGCTACACGCTCTTGCCAGCCCGCCTTCTTGGCTAGAACCAAGTAGAGCTACATAATGTCAGACGGGCAGTGGGCACTGGGCCCCCATGGACTAGGCACTGGTGATCGCACAATGGGGGACATACTCAAACAAGCAGCTGCGCCTACAGGCAGCCCAGCCCTTCGTTGCAGCAAGGGCCGCTGTGCCCCTCCGCGTCTGTGGAAACTCGGCACATCAAGCATGAAGGCAGACCCTGGCTCATCCATGCTGGCACCCTCACAACCAGGACCCCCACCTTCGTGCAGACTGAGCATTGGTAGCTTGCATTGGTGCCGTAGTAGAGCACAATGAGGTCAAAGTTGGCAAGCTCAGGGTAACGCACCCACCTGCAGGCACATCAGCCAGTGACCCGGTTGTATGGTCAGTTAAGCCACCCAACTGGCTTTTCCACTTGCGGGCAGGCTGCAGGTGACTGGGTGGCAAATGCTTCGCAGATACCCTCCACTGCATCCTCCCCTCATGCACCTCCGTAGCCCATGCTTGAGGCGCGGATGGCAGCCGCCTGCCTGAGGACCTCCATTGCCTTGTAAGCCTCGTCCGCTGCTTCCAGCACAATCTAGTCACAGCCACCACTCAACTACAAGCTAGCGTCTCTCCCCATTGGATCACACTCCACCCCCTGCGTACTTGCTTGCATTGAAGGTGTCTCCCACAGGGACCAGCACCAGATTTGGCCTGGGTTCTCTTGGCGCGACCCTCCTGTGTGCTGCTAGCTGACAAGCCTGAGGCTGCCCTTGCTCGCCAGCCCCTTGCAGCGCCTCCTTCTGCTCCTGCTTCTGCTTCTGCTGTTCTGCGATGCTCTGCATCTCCTGGGCGCTGATATATCGGCCGCTGCTGCCGCCGCTGCCATCACGCTGTCCAAGAGCCCCTGGCACTCCATTTTGGTGCGTGGAGTTCGCTGTGCCGTCGCCAAGGCGTCTATGGTAGTTCTCCAACCACTGCCTGATGATCTTATGGTTGAGCTTGATGGCAAGGGGGCCTCTTCCCCGAGGGAGCTCCCGTAGAGCAGGTGAACCGTTTAACAGCACCCGCCTGGGCAGAGAAAGGCCTGCTTGTGCACTATGTTCGACACGACGTCCTGCAAAATTAAGGATAGAAAAGTTAAGAGGGAGCACAGGCTGACAGGGTTGTCCCAAGTCAAACTAACACAAGAACGATGTCGTTCCTGTCACTCCGGCTTGCGACGCAGACGTTTTGACTCACCAACGAGCGTAGCTGTGCAGACTATAATAAAAACTATGGTTGCGCAGATGGCTCCACTTCTCACAAGGGTCATGGCAGAAATTTTGCAAACACATGGCTCGTCACTCAGCCACACACAGGCTTCAGCGCAGCATAAGCGACACAAACATTGCCAATGCAGACGCATGGACATTGTCTATTTCAGCATGCTGTTGGGAACACAGAGGGTGGACCGCACGCAAAGCATTTAAGGAGCGGGCGGGGGAACGAGGGAGTGAGACCCGCTTGTTGCATTGAGAATTGCTAACAGGAGCATATCTCGACGATTATTGTTGTTATCTTCTTTTTATGATCAGCTGATGGGGCAAAAAGGGAGAACAGGCCTCTATAGACAGGGCCGCAAGACCGGCGGGAAGGCCTTGCTGGCTCCCTCGGCTTTGCGCGCATTCTCGACCCATCCACAACACTTCACAGATATCAGTATATGAGATTTCTTTCCAGGTCGTCTGTTTTGTGAGTCGAGCCACTGTCGATGGCTGCAGCATGATGGAAGCTGCAAGGCTGGATTCTGTCACCCTGGCTGACCATCCCTGAAATCCTTTCTCATCGGAGTAACTTTGGGTAAGCTGCCAAGGTGGGGAGAGCATGGCAGGTTCCCTATGCCACCAATCCGGTGGGCATATGCTCTTGCAACTGGGGTCGCAAGCTCCAGTTCAGAGTTATCGTGCCCTGGACTTGGGAAGCGTAAAAATTTGCCGTTCCAAGACATAGTTCTCGGCAGGGAAGGCTGTGGTGTACTGCGCACCTGCTGGGACCCTGAGGTTTCCGTAGGGTGGCGGCCGCAACGTTAGCTGCAGTCCCAGCTGGTGCAAACCACGGTTGACTACTAGCTGCAGGCTGAGCACGGTTCGTCCAGTGATGGAGCCCAAGTATTTTTTAGCAGCCCAGGTGGGGCCTCAGGGACTGATCAGGACATCATGGCACAAACTTGTACGGTCAACCATGGCAAACATGTGAATTAGGCATTCAATTATCAGGCTCAGGGGTGCATTCGAAAGTGCTCGTGTTGGGACCCCACAGCTACCTTGCAGGCTGCACCGCCGACCAAAAACGAAGGGGCTTTGCACTGCCGCTGCAGCTTTGGTACGGGCTTAGCCAAGGAGTGGCCGCCTTCATCCTACCCTTCATCAACGTCTACTTTGATCAGCTGGGCTTCACAGGGGCCCAGATTGGCCTGCTGTCCTCGCTGCGGCCGCTCATTGCAGCCCCATGCGGTGAGGGGACGAGCCCAGCCTTTGATTATGATGCAGTTCTATCTGTTGGTTATTCTTACTTCTGGGAGCCCCGCGCATGCTGCCGAAAGCTGAAGCCGATGGCACGCCTTGCGCACGGCTTGGACGCTGTCAGCTTGCAATGTTTAGGTTGAGATTTGACTGTTGACTGTATTCAGTGGCTCAGCAGTGTATGGTGCCAGGTGCATGACTCCGCCATTGCCACAGGGTTAACCTACTGAGCACAGGCGGCTGGATGCTTCCTCCCTCCTCTCATTCCAAGTTTGTGACAGTGTGCTGACATCTCTATCATGCTTTGAACACACAGCCCATAAATCGTTGGGGTGCCTGCATGCATGCAGCCATGCGTGCACGCATATGTACACCTGGCCTGCCGCTGCCTCTATTGCGGCCCATGCGCTGGTGCAGGCAGCCTCATTGCCGCCCTGGCTGACCGCTGGCAGGCGCACCGCTTCATGCTGGTGGGCACCTTTGTCGCGTCGGTGGTCTTCCAGAGCAGCATGGCCCTGACAGGCGCCTTCCCGCTGATCCTGGTGCTGACTGTGCTGGCCTCGGTGGTGCTGACGCCTAGCTCCATTATTGCAGACGCGTCGGTCATGGCGGCGTCAGATCATGTAAGCCGGGCGGACACTCGAGTATTATCTGGAGGGAAGCGCAACCTTGGCTTGACACGGGGGTTGTGATGCTGAGTGTCATGCCAAGCTCCTTCCTTGGCGGCCCCAAGCTGCTCTTGCCTGACTGTCGTTTGTGCGCTGTCCCAGCAAGTCACCCAACTGCGACACTTGATTTCACTTTGGGCTGCAGCCTGGGGACTACGGCCGAGCCCGCACATGGGCCAGCCTGACGTGGACCATCCTCAGCCCCATAGCCGGGCTGGTGGACGCACGCTTTGGCATCCCGGTTGGCATAGCGTGCTATGCTGTGGGCAGCTTCATTGCCATCCCCACCGCGCTGGCGCTGCCGGTGCATGCACTTCGGCGGAAGGTGAGGCGAGACGGCCTGATGGCAGCGGCGCGCGACAGTTAAGAGCATTTGTATAGTTCCTGGGAGGCAGGAGGGGCACCAGTTTTACCACTCACTACCTGTGGGGATGGATGAGTGGGGGGGGAGGGGGGGCATCTGAAGGCCCAGCCCAGGGGAGCCTCATGAGCTCCCATACAGCTGACAGCCCATGTCCATTGCCATCAGCAACACCCCCTGTACTGCAGTATTGCCTCCGGCGGCCATTGCGAACTTTGGTGCTGTAACCCTCGGTGCAGATCGCGCCGGTCATGCTGAGGGAGCCGTCACTGGGCAAGGAGGGTGAGAGGCCGGAGGAGCAGCAGCCGCTGCTGGTGGAGGAGGGGCCCGCCAGCCCCGACACGCCCCAGCATGGCGCAGCGCTGTCGAGAGCCATCGCCATCATCCGCTACATAGAGGCCATCACAGGTGGGCTGCCCCTTGCCTCTCCAAGACTCCTGAAGGCTTGTGGAGGATGATATTGCATGTATGCATGATATAGGAAGGTCTCACAGAGCACTGACACTTCACACATCGCTGCCTGCCCTGGTGGCCAGCCAGCATGCCCGCCATTGCTCCCAGCATCAGAACCTTCCAAGCTCGTGGCTAGTATCTCACCATCGTTGCGTGTCCCCACGTGCTGTGCTGTGTGTGGCCTGCAGAGATGGGCGTTGCCCCTCCCGCCGGAGCCCAGTTCTACGGCTTTGCTGAGCTGTCCACCCCATACGCCGCCCGGCATCTGGATCCCGAGAATCTTCTCCCACCTCCTAGCCCCTTCCACCTGGACGGCGACCAACCAGGTGTGACAGGCGCCTTCCTGCTGGGCGTTGGTGTGGCTTGGTGCGTTTGTGACTGTGTATTGGCTTTATCTGGAAAATGGTCGTGATATTCACCTCGTTGAAGTCAAGTGCACTGCTTGCATGACAGCCCTCTAGCCGTGAAGCTCAGGAGAGCAGGTGCAGGGCAGTGTGTGGCAGTAAGTGCACACGGTGGTGAACACTCGGGTAGGCGTGCTGGCAGGTGCTTGAGCAACGCCTTCCCTGGAGAGGTAGCAGCCCCGGTTGCAGCCGGTTTGCATGCTAGCCTAGCAGTCAGCCTGGTTCCATGGCCCATCGTGGCGCAGAAGACCTCTATCCAAGGTTGACTAACGGCGAGCCTGGAGGCGCGCCTGGCCGGCAGGTGTACCCACCTGTTAAGCACTCAACTCCCACCTGCTAACACGATGGTTCCGCTGTGTCTGCTCCTCTGTCTGCCAGGCCTGGAGCCTGACTTGTCCTACGACCCCCTCCCCTTGACGAACAGCCCTAAGCAGCCCCCATCACCGCCCGGGACCGCAACACAGGGAGGCGGGACCGGCGGTTACCCGGGGTCCCTCCATGCGACCTCCCTGCCACGCCCCATCTCCTCAGACTCCCTGGGGAGGGTAGCCAGCCTGGCCACCATGCCTAGGATCAGGACGCGGCTCAAGGTGTGCTTGGGGTTCAGGGGATAGGGTGAGCCATGGGTGAGCCAGACAGCGCGGCACTAGGCAAGTCAGTAGGCAAGTCGGTGTGTGGACGGACGGGCTGAGCGGGAGCGTCCCTTCCCAAACACCGTATGAATTGCTCAGGTTCGGCCTAGCCTGGGCCGCGTGACACCTGGTGCAGAATCACGAAGTAGATAGCAGTTGGTATCACCGCTGGTATCTGGAAGATTCTCCTAATCGCCCTGCCGTGCAGCTTTCCGAGACGGACCAGCCAAACGTGCCGGAGGACTCTCCGAGCCCCCCTTCAGGTGAGTAACACCCTGTACAATGGCCGCAATATGCAGCGGCCCTGACCAAGAATGGCGGCAAAGTGACTGCAAAACAGCAGGGGCAGGCGGGGTTGCCTGCTTGGTGCGGGACACCGGGCTTGCCCGCTCTGTGTGGGACTCCTTCTTTGTCGTGGGTGGGGCCGTGAACGGGGAGCCTCATGGCCTTGGCAAGCTGTTCGTGGTGTCCCTAGCAGCCCACGGTCTGGCTCATTGACTGTGCAGTCCAGCTCTAGCGCTTTGGTGCTCCGTTCTATTACTTATGCTGGCTACACACGTTTGGCATTAAAACGTGTCCAGATGCTCCCTCTGTGTATATGTAAGCGCAATCAATATATGGATGCTGCCTGGCGAGCCAGCCTTCACACACTGAGTGTGCCGGGCGCCTTCCGTCGCCCATTGCAGAATCAACAAGCAAGGTGGCCTCCCCAGAGGATGAAGGCGTCTTCACGGAGGGACTGGAGTATGGAGAGGCCTCCCGCCGGGCATCTCGGGGAAGCCCTGATGGCGCCGTCGGCGCCAGCCACGGCCCCGGAGGACCGACCAGCCCCTTTGCTCTGGGGGGCAGCGGCATTGCCGCCTTTGGGCTGGATGACTTGGAAGGGGAGGGGGAGTGTGCAGCTGCCGGAGCCGCGGCTGCTGCTCCCGGCCAGGCTGGGGAGGAGAGGGGGCGGGGGGAGGCAGCGGCAATACAGCCGCAAGTGCCGCCACCGCCCCGGCTGGAAGGGCCTAGCGGTGGACAAGCAGCAACCCCTCCAGCAGCAGCAGGAGCAGCAGCAGCAGCAACAGCAGCAGCAGTGGCGGGAGATGGTAGGCTTCTTGATGGTCATGTACAAGGACTAAATGCTGCTATGGCAACAGGTTCACAGCCAGAGCAGCAAGGCCAGCAGCAGCCGTCGGACGGTCATGCGGCCGAAGCAGCAACAGCAGCAGCGGCAGCTGACGGAGTTGATGCGGGTGCTGGGGACAGCAGCAGGTTCAGGCAGCAGCTCTCGCTTGACGGCGCTCCCAGCGCGTCACTGCTGCTGCAAGACGTGCGCAACATCGTGCCGTCTCGCCCTGCCGTAGTCGTGGCTGCCAGCGGGTCCCCTAGGAGGCTGCATCCAAACCAGGGCTTGCCGCCGCGGTCGCCAGCACAGCAAGCAGCAGCAGGCGCAACAGCGGCGGGGGGGTCTCCCGCCGGCAGTGGCAGCCTTGGGGCCAGGCAGAGCTCCGGCAGCAGCGGCAGCACAGCGCGGTCGGCAGGCGCAGCAGGCACCAGCAGCCATGCTCTGCTGCTGTCCCCTGGGGAGGGGGAGCATGCTACAATAGAGGCCGCCACCCCGGGGGCCCGCTACCGTTCGGCTGCGGTCCAGCGCCTGATCGATCTCTTTGGGGGCAGCAGGGGTGGCGGCAGTACCGCAGGCGGTACCGTGGCTGACGAGGCCTCAGCAGGCACAGCACAGCGTGCAGGGCAACCTGCCAAGGCCCACCTGCAGTCGGCCTTCTCCAGCAGCGTGGAGGAGAGCGCGGACAGCGGCACGCTGGGCGGCAGAGCAGGGCGGGAAGCCAGCTTGGACGGCCCCTGGGCTTTGCCCGCCGCAGAGTCGGTGGCGGGGTGGAGCTTGGGGGGTGTCAACACGCCAGTAAGGCGGTACATTGAGTACAGGTGAGCGGGTCGAGCTCTACTTGTAAAGCATGGACGGATGCGACTAGGGCGGCACAGCCTCAGGCCACTTAAAGCCTGATTGAACTGCAGTCGAGAGCGGGGCCTTGACTCTTGGCTAGGCGCCGGCGTTCAGGGTTGGCTGTTGGTGGTCAGGGGTGGGTGCCGGGGCTCCAGCTACCCCATGTGGCAGGTCTCGACCCAAAGGTGGATGTGTGGCATCAGCAGTGGCATCGCTGGACAGGGTTTGTTTCTCACCTGCTGGTAGGAGGCTGCCGCTAGGGCCACTTCTGCAAGGACTCTGCTGGTAGCAGGGCTGCCTGGGTTCCCGGGTGCCGTGGCCATAGCATCGCTGGTTAATGCCTGCTTAGCCCAGCGCAGCTGCGCAATTGGATACCCATTGCACCGCTGATTGATGAAATCCAATAATGAATCACAGCACGTCTGGACGTGAGGTGGATCCCAGTGTTTTTCATTCTGTTTACAGAAAGGACAAGCTCGAGAAGCAGAGGTCTGCGGGGGCCCTGACAACGCCCTTCAGCCCGGAGCGGGTCGCCAAGCTAGGTCAGTCCCGGCCAGAGAACGGTGTAGCCACCTGAGGGACGACTGAGTGACCGTTGTGCTGGTGTCCCGTTCCGTCCAAGCATGTCATGGGCGATGCTAATACAAGCCTTTTGGCCCTCACATCATGAGCACGAGCAAGAGCAGTATGTGGGTTGTCTGCCGGCTGGCTCCTTGACTTTGCTGTCCCTTGGGCGCAGGTTTGGGCGCCATAGGGGAGCACCAGGAGTTGGCCGGCATGGATGACCTGATGACTCCAGAGCTACTTAGGGAGGCGGTGGTGGTGGAGGCCTCCTCTGTCACAGGTTGGTGGGACGCTCCTGCTGCGCTGCGCTGTGCTGCACGTTGCTCTGCCACGCTGTGGTGCCCGCCGATGCTGGCAGCTGCATCGGAGGCCTTCCCTGCAGAGGCGAGTAGCTCCCTCTGTGCTGTGCTGTGCTGTGCTGTGCTGTGCTGTGTCGTGCCCTGGCGTGCCATGGCGTGCTAGGCTCTGGGTAGGTGCTGCCGGCGGCCCAGGTGAGTCAGGCCTAGCTTGTTCGCCGGCAGGTGGTAAGGTATGAGGTAAGAGGCGCGCCTGCACGCCACACCGACGGCCGTGCTGGGTGCGCCGAGGTTGAGCATGAGTAGTGCAAGGGAGCTGGTGTGCACAAGGAGGCTTTCCCGTGGCCTGCCTCCTGCCCTGCAGCCGGGCAGATCGGCGGACTGGCGCATCCCCTGGTCCAGGGACCCAGCAGCATTTGTTGTCTTCCTAGCTAAGGAGCCCCCTACCTAATTGTTCTCACACCCGCAGACCCCACGGACAGCCTGGTGATCCGCACGCTGGGCAAGAAGCTGGGCCACACCTTTTTCTTCTTTATTATATAAGGACCCCCTATTTGCTTCTTATGCCGCAGACCCCACGGACAGCCTGGTAATCCGCACGCTGGGCAAGAAGCTGGACCGCATGATCCGGGCACAGGAGGCCGCGGAGCGGCGCCGCCTCCGCAAGCTGCAGCGCGCCGGGGCCGCTGCCGCCGCTGCGGCCGAGGCGGGCGCAGCGGGCTTGGCAGGAGGGGAGGTTGGTGACGTGGCTGGCCGGGCGGTACCCGCAGCAGCAGCCGACGGTGGGGCAGCAGTGTTTGACGGGCGTCAGCCGTACAAGGCAAGTGCTTGGAGGTGCTTTGGGGCCGTCGCTGTTCCTTTGTGCTAACTATCTGGACTGGCTCTCTCCTGCTGTGACATAGGAAATTGCCAGGTCACAGGGGGACAGTGCTCACTGGGGGGAAGCCAAGCGGAAATCAGCGGTGGACCATGCATGGCATACTGTTAGCCAACATTTTGGGCGGCTCCTCCGGCTGCCTACGCTCACTTCACTGGTTGTTGCTACTCTTCTTGCTGCACGAGTGCCGCCGGCAGGGGGGGCCGGTGCACCAGCGCAGCCCCACCTCACATGTTGGTATCTTGCCCCCTTAACCTGCGCCGCCTTCCCCTTTCTCACACCCCAAACTGGCGCACCGGCGAGCTTTTAACAAGTCCTACCAGGTCCTCTAGCTTTGAACGACCGTGCATGCCAGTGCACCTGTGCATGCAGGAACCGGCTGCCAACCCCGCAAAAGCGCCGCTTGAGCCGCTGCCATCAGCAGAGTCCCCCACGGCTGCCGCGTCTCACGGCTTCCTCGCAAACCTGGGGCGGCTTCTGGGCGACGCGGAGGTGGTGACCTTCTTCGCGCTGTGCCTGCTGATGGGGCTGGGCCACGGGGTGGTGGGCAACTACCTCTTCATGTACCTGGCGCGGCTAGGTGAGTAAGCTGAGTGTGGGTTGTTGTTTTTTTTGTTGGA
>BBXU01001647.1:0-12080 GCA_001598975.1 Parachlorella kessleri | reverse complement strand
GGGTGGGGGCCGGGCGGAGCCATGCGGCACAGCCAACCTCACGATCGCTATTAGCTGACGTGCATCATTTTAACACTCGGCTGCGGCAGGGGGAGGGGGAGGAGAGATGGATCTGGAGGACGGGGAGGTGCGGCAGAGTCAGACTTGCGATTGCTTGGAGCTTGCATATGACTCCATCTTAGTGCAGGGGGAGGATGATGAGCTGATGGATGAGGGGGAGGAGGGGGAGGGGCAGCCCAGCTACGAGTTCCGCTTTGAGACGGCCAAGCTGCTGCTGGATATGGATGGTCCTCTGGACAAGGCCATACAGGCGAGTCATGCTTGACCCCTTACAAGTGTACTATGGATTGTTGTTGTTGTTGTGTGTGGATGTGGGTGGGTGGTGGTGGTGGCGTGGGTAGGTGGGGGTGGGGGTGAGTGGGGGGGCAATTGCAGACTGGGATGCTCAATCATGCGAGGATGAATCATCGCACTTTACTTGCCTGTCGGGGCATTTGGGTGTGCCGCCGCCCCCCACCTGCCCATCCATCCTTCCCCACCCACCCACCCCACGCCACTACCACACTGCTGGTCAAATACGAGCCTCGGGTGCCTGACGTGGACTGACTTCCTTGGCAGCACCTTATGCGCGGTGCTATCCCACCCCTGCGCTGCAGGTTGTATAGGCCTTGGTGGACGAGGACGACAGGGGTGCCCTACATGTAGTGGCCAGCAGCAGCATCTGATACCCCTTGCGCATCGGATACCCTCCCTGCCCTGCAGATCCTGGAGGACCTGGTGGAGGCGGACGACCGGGGTGCCCTGTATGGGGTACCTAGCGGCAGCATCTGATACCCCGTGTGCGTCGGATTCCCTGCAGATCCTGGAGGACCTGGTGGAGGAGGACGACCGGGTGCCCAACGTGTGGCTGCTGCTGGCCCTGGCGCTGAAGGAGTCGGGCGAGCTGGATGAAGCCTTGGTGGCAGGTGGGGTGGTGGGGGTGGGGGGGTGGGTTGGGTGTGGGTGTGGGGGGGGGTGTTACTGTGCTTAAAGATATTGTACATTGGTTTCGGTGGTGGGCAGGCGGGGCTGTGTGTGTGGGGGGGGTGTTTGTGTGTGTGTGTGTGTCGGGGGGCGGGGGGGGGGGGGGGTCTCCTCGTCCTCTTGCCTTCCCCTGCCTGGGTCACAGCCTCTTTGTCGCTCTAAGTGTTCTGCAGCTGTAGCCCTGTGCTGCGCTGTGCTGTGCAGTGGCCCAGCTGCCAAGTGCTGGCTTGATGATTTGGTGACGGTGGCTGGTGTGGGGGTGGCAGCACACCTAGCTTCGAGCTGAGCGGAGCTGGGTGCATGTGTTTGGTGGTTGCTTGGGGGTTGTTCGGGCCTGCGGCCCGCCCCGCCCCACCCCGCCCCCGACTCCGTCTTTCTTGACAGCGGCGGCATGTTCCGCAGTCTGTAGAAAACATTCCACCTGGTCTAGCAGGCGGTACCTCAGCGTACCTACTGAAACCACCATGCCTGATGTTCACTGGCGCTGTGGGTGCAGCCGACGAGGGCATGGGGGTCCTGAAGCTCGCGTGCCTGCCGCCCGACGACGAGATGGTCATCTCGTTCCACGAGCTGCACGGCGAGCTGGAGCGGCTCCTAGCGGCCGGGGGGCAGGGGGGGGACCGAGAGGAGGCCGATAAGAAAGAGGAGTAGCGTGCACAGTGTGTTCTTTGCAATCTGTATGAGTAGTTGGCAGGGCATAGGTGAGGGTATCAAGGGGAGGGGTTGTAGGCCCGCCGACCATGCCGTCCTGCATGCGCTGGTGGTGGGAAGGGGCGGTCACCTGGACCAGGAACGTTTGGCCGCATGTCGGGACGGTCCGGCAGGCAGCGCAGAGAGACGCTGGCAGCGAGTTGAAAGAGCTGCCTGGTCCCGTTTGCTGGGCACAGGCTCTGGCGCCTCCGCCCTGTTGCACCGCCACTTGCCTCCTGGCGCACACAGCTACTACCTGGGTTGCGGGCATGGGACAGCTAGCTAGGGTTTAGAAGACTGGCGTTAGGGCTTCTCTCCGGTGGGAGCCGCCTCCTGTTCATCGAACATCTTCTAGTGACGTGTTGCCATTCAACATTTGGTCTCACAGGGTGCCTGTGTTGTCTTGGATGTGCATGGCCCCACTTGTCCGACTTGACTCGACGGCACCTCCTCAGCGTTGGACGGTAGCGTGAACCTGGCATTGGTGCCCTGCATGCTGAGCATGTCGCCTGTGTCCCCAGAACACCATGTGCTTGCTTCACTCCTGGGTTGAGTGTATATGTTACAACCGTCGGATGTATTGCTGGGCCGGCTGTGGCCCTGTTGTGGGCATGCCTGATCCGCCTTGGACAGCATGCAACTTGCATGCTGTCCAAGCTGAAGATGGCATGCATGTGACAAGAAGGGGTCAGACAGTATTTTGGCGGGTGCCAGCTGCGTCGATCAGCAGAGCACAGGGTAGGGAAAAAATGGTAGCCTTCCATTTTGAGGGGCAACAGTCCTTATGTTGTCGTACCCAGCACATTCCAACTACAAAACCGCCACCGCCATTGCCGTTTCCAGCGTAAAGGACCCAACCAACCTCAAGCACATCTCCCTCCATTTGGAGTAGCTCCATCCATAGAACTACCTACCGTTCCTGTCACTTGAAAAGCGGGGGATGCAACGTATATAAGAAAGGGACAGACAACAAAAGCATAGCCAGCCACGACATGCACATGGTAACCAGCAAGTTCAGGTTGTGATATACAATGAGGCACCGCATGCACACCGTTTGTCTTCAAAATTTACTCTACAATAACACATAGTCCAAGGCAGGAGGACCCTTGGCCCAGACAGCCATCCCTACCTAACAATGCTGTGTGGCATCCAACATTCAGAGCCCCCTAGGTGCTTTCAGTGACGCTTCCCAGTGATGCTCCAACACTGCAGTCGTTAGTCAACCTTACTCAACGATCTCCAGGTCCCCCTCCTCCTTTGCAAACTTCTCCTTGTGGTCCGCAAAGAGCCTCTCCAGCGCCCCAGTGTACAGCCCGTGGTACTTATCAACCAGGGCCGCAAACTCGGCACCGTCAGTGTCACCTGCGCCAGAGCCAGCCAGGCATCTCTTGGCATCGCGCTATAAAGACCGGCCAACTTGGAATTCTGGTGCCCACTCTCTCAGTCAGCGCCTTCCCTGCTTGGGCACCTTTGTGACACTTGCATCAGCCGCTAGGAAGGAAGAAAGGAATACTTGATATGGCGAGCTATAGTCCGTAAACCTAGTATTCTGCGTCCCCTCCTTAGTCAGTGCCTCTCCTGCTTGGGCACCTGCAGTGTGACCTGTGCCAGCCAGCTAGCCAGCAGTTGCGGTGTTGGAGGGCAGGAAACTAGGGCTAGGGTACCTCGAGACTTTGTTGCCCCCCCGTCAGTCACTGCTGCACCTGCCCTTGTACCTGCCTTTGCCAGCCTGTGGGACACAGGCACTGGGCCAGAGCCTGGGCAAGCCAGGAGCACACCTTGCATCCAGCCGGGTTTGTTAGAGGCTACCTGCCCTTCATGCGCCTACTTGCCGCTGTGAACCATTACCTAAACAGCATCAAGGGGAGTCCAGCGTGCATGCTGCCCTGCCAACACAGCCCCCTTCATGCCCCCCCACCCCCCACCCGCCAACCCCACCCTCAAAACAGTATAGAGAGGTTGATGCGCATTTGCACACCAAAGAGAGCAAAGGAGCCCACCATCTGGGTCCAGTGCAGTTTTAGTAAGTTGACAAATGCCTGGCTCTAGATAGGGTCACCTTCAAACTTGGGGACATCTATGGGGGCCCCGGTGATGACGTGGATGGGCACTGGGTAGGGCACGATGCCCCAGGGCAGCAGCACACCGCACCCATGAAACAGGGGTATGGTAAACCCTGCACGCACTCACCAAACTCTTGCAATCTGCCTGCACCCCGGCACCGACACTCCCTGACACGCACTCATCAAACCCTTGCAAACCGCCTGCACCCCGGCAGGATATCCCCTGACACGCACTTGCCATGCCCTGCCAAACCGCCTGCACCCCGGCATCGTCACCCCCCAATCACATTGCCACAAATCCAGGGTCGGGAGCGGGGTTGTGGTGGTGGTGGTGGTGGTGGGTGGTGGTGGTGTGTGTGTCTGTGGAGGGGGGAGGGGGGGGGGCGGGCGCCCATGGGCAGGAGATCTGCAGGTAGTGTATGTATCTGGTGAGTACTGTCTGCCTGTTTGCTCCTCCAGGGAAGCCACCCACGGCAGGCCTCAGCACCCACCAAACGTGCGCGTCATCCACCGCTGGAACCGCCGAAGGAGGGACTTCTCGGGCAGCTCGTTGCTGGTGCGGTACAGGCTGGTCTCGCCAAACGCATAGCCTGGGACCAGGGCTGCCCCTGCAGGTGAAGCGTGACACCCAGGTTGTGCAGGCCATCAAATGAAGGTGGGGTGGTGGGGGGGGGGGGGGTAGATTGGGGGGGGAGGGGGGAAGGCAAATGGAGGCATGTGGCGTGCACGTGCACTGGCACGCACTGCAAAGCTGGCGCTCCTGGGGAAAGACACCAACAATGGTATTTGGATGCGCAAGTTAGCACAGCCACACACCTGTGAGGAGCGCCTGCTTGACAAAGCCCTTGCGGCGGCGCAGGATGATCCTGTTTGTCCCCGGTGTGCTCAGCAGCGACTGCAGCCACAGCACACCGCCGAACCCACCCCATCAGTGCTATGTAGCTCCACCCAACGCAGCACCGCAGCAGTGTGAGCAGTATGCCTGCAGCGTGGATCTCCTCCGGCCGTCCACAGGAGATCTCAATGGAGAGTAGCCAGCCTCAAGCCCAACACTGCAGAGTCCCCCAGGAAGAAATAAAACCCGCTCATGGAGCCTCCACCACCACTCACCTCACCATTCGCAGACACGGCTTGAAAGTCCACCCTACTTACTAAGGCAGTACTCAGGCAGTACCTCTGAGCCTTCAGCCCTACGCTGCTGCTCCCTCACAGCCACCCCAGATTCGGAAACCACATGCCGACTACCTGCCTTAGCTGTCACCCTACCCACTCACATTCCGCTTCCTGTGCAACAGCTAGGCACCACCAACACGAACCCATTGCACGGCTTGCTACTATCAGGAACTACGACCATTATGTGCTTACCTCTGTGCCGCCCCCGGGTACCACGCCCACAGTCTCCCCAGCACCCAACACCCTCTTAAACGTCTCACGGCTGACATCGCCTGCACGTGACCAAAGGCAGGCTTGGGAAGATTCCCATGGTAGGTGGATAGACAGCAGCAGTAATGCAGCCCGCAGGTATAATGGTGTGTCGACTGAGCTGGGTCGACAGATCAAGCACAACAAGTAGGGTTTCAGACGAAGGTTGTTGCATCAAACTTGCAGGGGCAGCCCTGGCACAAAACAGTACCGCATGCAGGCGGGGAGGCGGGGGCGGTGGCCAGGCATGCAGTAAAACTGTCATTAACTGGTGTCACCTCAGCCACAGCCTGGTAGAGTGTTCCAGCCAGCCGCCACCCACCCGTCCCGGGCAAAAATGTGGGCCATGATGTCCCTCCACAACAGCGCTGACGCTCAGACGCACAGCCAGGATCAGCCAGCTCACGAGCCACAGCCACAGACTGTCCCATGCCGAGTTCAAGCAAGGCGCTGTGCACCGTCCTTTAGTCAGGGCTGACTCACGGTTGCCGTGCATCAGGTGGTACTCCCGGACAAGGGGGGTCCGGAATGACAGCACCAGGGTGAGGCAGTGGAAGACGTTGTCGGGGTATTGGTCGTCAAACCCAGCGCCGTTGGTGGCGAACCCAATAAATCCCTGCAGGGCAGGGCCAGCGGCAGATAGGTTGTCAGGGGTTGATGGTTGCTGGGGCAACTCCCGTTGCACCCCCCAAGCCTGCATGGTAGTGCCATGGCATCAGATACCACAGCCATGCATCCACAACGACAAGCATGCAGGCCTCAGCTGCTGTTGGTGAGTCACCCACAGAAGGCTGCCTGGGCTTGACTGCCCCTCCCTCCGCCCTTTGCCCCCACAAACCTTGGCGGCTACACTTTGGGGTGTATTGACTACACATAGACCCACCAAAGGCCAGGGCCCTCATTGTTACAATCGTGGTGTGGGTGCACCACACAAAGCCATACCCTGCGGGCTGCCGCAGGAATGCGCTTGCCAGCTTGATTGGCGCCAAGCATGAAGCTAGGGGGCTCGCCCATGGTGGGTCGCCTGTCACCACAAGGAGTGTCACAGTGTGCACACCGTGCAGCCCTCACCGAGAAGGCAAAGATGCCGTGGGGGTGGAGGCAGCAGATGTAGGGTTTGCCGTGAGGTGGGGGTTCCGCAGTGCGGTGGAGCCGAATGGGGAAGTAGTTGGCAACTGTTTTGTAGAGGGGCCACCTCCGGAGCAGCTTGGGCCATCCGTTCTGTGCACCCCTTGCGGCACGCTTGCCGGGGCCGCAGGTATAGAGCAGGTATCTACACGCACATTCCAGGGCAGGAGTCTTTTAGTGGGTCAACCGCCTCGCTAGGACATCCAGCGAGGGGCGGAGATGTGTCTTTGCTGGAGGGTTACAGGAGGGGACCAGATGGCTGCTTGGCTGCTGAGGAGGCACGCTTCAGCCGTGCTGTGCGCTGTGGCACGGCATGCTGCCCCAGCTGTCACCACGGGGGGGGGAGCTCTGAGGGCGCAAGGCCTTGACTCACTCAAGCATGAGGAACCAGAGGAGGGGCCATCTCGACCAGGCCAGGTAGACCAGTAGCGGGTAGATGAGGAACCCTGCCAGGAAGTCGAGAAAGGAAAGTACCCCAGGTTGAGAGACCATGATTCCAAGGACCCAATGCCAGCCATGAAAAGTGATATCTCGTGCGCAGCCTCAGCCAGCACGGCTGTAGCGAGGCTTTGTGTGTTGAGGGAGAGTGTCAGGAGGCTACAGGCTGCCCTGGCAATACCAGCCAGTGCTGCTAGCAGCAAAGTGGCTAGGCAGGGCTTGCCGACTATATAGCCAGGCTCGCCGACTCTACAGCCAGGCTTGCCTGAGAAATAGAGCAAGAAGATATGGAACGCTACTGCCGCCCGTTCCCATACTGTAGTCGTCCTGTACGCCCTCCTGCCTCTCTTGTCGTCGTTGCCAGCTGCCCTGGGTTCCAGATCGTCTGAAAAGTCAGTAGTGACGGTAGCAGCTGTTTGACGTGTTTGATCTGAGGGGATGCGTTTGCGGTGCATGGCTATTTGTCAACCTACAGTGGGGACCATACGGAGAGTGCCACCTGCCTAGGGCGACGCATAAAAGCAGATAGGATTCTACTGTCCTAGCAAGCCAGTATCATCATGATCACGGTCTGCAGGAGGATGAGAGGGCTTAAACTCGACCAAGCGGGCAGGGTCACGTAATGCCAGGGCGTGCCACGCTGGCACCGCTCAGCATAAGCAGATCACCACCAAATGGGGGCCTCTAGATGAGGTATTGTGTGAGCCTGTGTACATTCCAAGGCAAATCAGGAGGGTTCGTTGCACCTTCCCCCCCTTGATGGCTGTCCTTGCAAGCTTTCACCTGGGGCATCATTGCCAACGCTTCACCACGGTACCCCCTATTTCAAGCACAGAACCCATGCAAAAAACACTGTCACTGGTGGTGAATCCACAAGGGTGCAGCAGCACAATACTCACAGACATCGGACAGGCCCATGCCCTTTGTGGTCACCACAACACACGGTGTGTGCCACTGCCCAGGCCAGCAGGCCACCCACACAGCCAGCGCCAGCCAGCAACACCTGCTGCAGCTCCACCAGCCAACCCACAGGGGAGCCGAAACTTCATAGTGCCGCTGGCGGCGGTTACACCCATCTCACCACCCCGACCTGTGCTCCCTTCCCAGCATACTGCACCCCCCGGGGCAGCGCCGGTTAAGCCAAGCAGTGTCCCTGCCTAGCAGCTTATGCTAGCTTCTACAAGGCCCGACATTGAGCCCGGTCACCGTGCTGCTGATGCACTTCTCTGAACCAAAACGGCATGGCACCGTGGCACCGGCCGGCACCTCTCCACCCTTGGCTTTTACTGAGGCTCTGACGCCGCATCGCTGTCTCCCCTCCTCAGGCCTTCCCAGTCCTCGAGTACACCCTCAGCCACCCTGGCGAGACACCAAACAAGACGGGGGTCCACTTTGCAACTTGATGAAGACGGGGGACTCAAAGTTGCTGGAGCCTCCTGCAAACCACATGAAGGCATACAAAGACATACAGACCGAGACCTTGCTCTTGGATGACGCCATTGATGTCTTCAACCATCCTTCCCGCCAGGGTCGTGGCCAGGAGAAGGAGAGGGCCCTTATTACTCAGTAGCGGTCCTTTGCTCCTCAATACGGTCCTTTGCTCCTCAATACGGTCCTTTGCTCCTCAATACGGGCCTTTGTCCTCAACAGGGCCCTTACTCCTCAACAGGGCTCACTACGGGCTGCACACACACATGTACCTTGGGCCTACAAATACCCTGGACCCGCCCGCAGCACTGCTGGGACCCCGATTTATATACACTACAAGCCACCAGCCCCAGCTGGCATGACTCATGCACTTGTCCACCTCACCTCATCCAGAGGGACCCTGTTAGTGCAGCCCACCTCTCACTCCCTGCACGCACGGCCTGCCACCCATACTAATGACTCATCTACAGGGACACTACGTGGGTGAGGCCCCTACCAGTATCTGGGGTCCAGCAAGCGGGCTTACCTGCCCAGGTCGCCAGGGTCAGTGCTCAGAGGGTCTGTATCCACGTTTGACAGGTGGTGGGGGTCATGGTAGTACCCCGGCTCGGCGTGGTACCCCTGCTGGGCCTGCTGTGAGGGCAGGCCCTGGGGTGCTGCTGCGGGCGGCGCAGGGGCCCCTGCATGGCTCATGGGTGTATGTGGGGGTTAGTCATGCGTGCAATGACAGGGTGGGCAAACAAGGGTACATGGAAAGAGATATCGACCAGGCCAGCCAAGGTTACAGAGCACCGGGTGCAATATGGAAGCAAGAAGAGTTGAGATCGACGCTCGACAACGTGGCTGCGATAGACTATCACCACACTTCCAATGTCACCAGGAAGCTCGAGGGTAACGACAGCAGCATTCAGGTTACATCTCACCTCTTGCGCAGTCCATGCGAGTCACATACCTTGCTGACCAAAAAGTTGAACCTGATGCCTTGGGGGCCGCCCCTGCTGCCCCTGGCCCAGCACCCCATCCGCCACTCGACCCAGGTCCCCTGCGCAGTCGTATCGGCAAGCTTTCATGCCTGCATCTTTTCAGCGGCTTCATGACAATTTGTTTAACGCAACTCTTCCGTGTGTGGCTGGACGGAATGTTTGTCGGGAATCTCGTGCGCGTTGCATCCTGGGAGACCCTTAAGCTTAAGGGGGGATTTTTACCCAGGAGGAGACAAGGCAGCCACACACCTGGGTCAGAAGTCATCGGGCCCTGGTCCACATTTGTCAGCTCATGAGGGTCTGGGTGCCCTTGCGGGCCTTGCTTCTTGGCCTTGGCGCGGGCGTAGCACCTGCCAAGCTGGCTCCTGGCCTGCACTGCAAGCAAGCCAGTGCTGTTGTTCCTTGGCCAGCCCCAGCAGTGGTTTCACAGCCAAGGCCTGGGGTGCCCTGCGTAAGGGGAGGTGGGTAGGCTCGCCTTGGATGCAGAAGAGGGCATAAAGGTTGCCCGTGACACCAGTGATGCCTGGTGCATCGTCAACAGGGCGTGAACGCGAGGTCCAAGGCTTATTTGAAGCAACGGGCCACTTCTCCGGTTCTGGCAGCTCAACCTTGTGCGTCACAAGGGGAGGGAAGAAGGTAGGATAGATAGCAGAAAGGAATGACTTGGTTCGATCAGTTGTGGAGGTTGCGGAAGCAAAGCGGGGCTGTCCTACATGGCGCCCAGTCAGCAAGATGCTTGGATCTCGCGCCTTTATCCCTGGCTTCGCGTGATGACTGACGACACCCCGCCATACCTCGCCTGGGGCACTTTGAAACTCCCTGGACTGTTATGCACGCATGCGCAGCCGGCTGGGACACTGCGAGACCCTCACTTGCTGGCTGCGTTTGCAAGTTGACACGTGAGCATGTCCCTGACCAAACAGGAAGCCTTGGAGTACTGCGAGCGCATAGAGAGCCGCAGCGGCTCTGAAAAAGCAAGGTGAGTATCGGGGTAGCCCTCACAGTTGCTGGCCAACTGTGGAAGACAGCCATCTGCCAACCCTGCGATGACTGCAGGTGGGGCTACCTCACTCCTCTTGTGTTGCCAGCCATTTTTGGCTTGTTTGGCCTGAAGACCTTCAAGTGAGTTCCTTGCCGGGTGCAATAGCGATGGGTTTGCGTGGCGATTGCAAGGCCTGGTAGTTGGGGCACCACCTCCAGGAGCCTTTCGCGGAGCTAAGGACAACCCACACCTTAGGTTGGGGCAATACATGTCCCTCAACGCCAAGACCCTGCCATTGTCCCAAGTCCTGCCAGGGCTGCTGTTGCTGCAGACAAATTGCGACGGCTTGGCTGCAGCTTCCCCACCCCACAGTATGGGATGCAAACTCCACGGTTGCTCAGCTAGATCACGACGATGCCTGCCTGGCTGTCTGCAGGGACCAGCCGGTCCTTAGGAACACCATCTTTGCAGGTCTGAGCGGAGCAGTGGTCATCTATGGTCTCACCACCAAACTGACGGGACCCCCAGGGGCTAGGGGGTATACGGGGGCCATCGGCACCTAGCTAGGCCAGGGCAGTAGCCAGGGCAGTAGCCAGGGCAGTACCCAGGGCAGTAGCCAGCCCTCAGGGGTGGGCTGGGCCCGTATTAGTCATGCATCAAGCCAGGCGGACAGTAGCCCCAGGGGAGGCAACGTGCGCCCACAGAGAGAGGCAGGCATATTGATGCCAAATGGCGCAGCAGGTTGGATATACAATCCATTCAGGTGCAGCACTGTGGCAGCATCAGGGTTGGCCTATCTTTGGAAAGTCTCAAACTATGTTGAGAGCTGTGTGATGCTGTGATGCTGTGACCCCGCGATGACTGAGTGTCAGGTCTTGCCCCATACACTTCCCATGCATGGGAAGGGTAGGCCCACCCGTCTTGGGGCTTATGAAGTAGGACAAGAAACAGTCCTCTGTGCAGTGGCCTGACTGCATGTTTCTAGGTTTTTCCTCTTTTTCGCTCCTCCTTGCTTCTCTGCACTGCTGGCACTGGGAATGACCAATGTTGCCGCGGCCTTTACATGGAAGCTGCCAAAGCAGAACTTGCTTTTTGGGTCGAAGCACCGACATAGTTTTCCTCGTACGTTTCATGATATGCGGTTTTCTCTCCTAGCTCTTCCTGCTCTGCGCTTCAGTGGGGGTTCTGATGTACCCCCTGCGCTTCATTTGCAAGACTATTTGCAAGAATAGGGCTGCTCATTTGACATTGTTCCATGCTGCGCCAGTTGTGGATCCATACTGGTGACGGACGAGGAGCCCTGTGCAACACTTTGCAACTCTGGAATGGGTTGCGCAACAGATCAGGTTGTGCACAACCCGAGAAAGAGGGACTCAAGGGCAACATGTTGGAGCGGCAATACGCCCTTAATCTACATCACAACTAGGCTGGAAGATACCCACCACACACGCGCTCGGCACCTCGTGCTACTCCCCATCAAAGGCATAGGTGACCTACAGCGACACCTGTCTGTCATGCCACACCCCCCAACAGCCACAGCAGCTGAGGCAGGTAACCACGGCCCACCATGGTGATGGCCCACTAGCCGTGCCGCTGCCTTTTCCCTGCCGTGTCGCCGGGGCGCCTCTTCCCCTGGCGGCCCCCCTCACCACCCGCCCCGCCTGCGTGCTCCTCCCCTGCAACCAGGTGACCCATGTGGGTAAGCCCAGGCTGCAGGGCAAGCCACCCAGTACAGTCAACCCCTACCATACCTCTCCTCACAAGGGCCTGCCACCAGCACCTCCCTTATGGCGAAGGGTGGTGTGGAGGTGTGGCGTGCAGAGTACCCAGGCAGTCCTCTCTGGCGCAGGGCCCTTGCGGTTGACAACACAGATGGACCCCACCAACACGGCAAAGGTATTTGAAAAATGCACAGCCCCCCCC
>BBXU01001644.1:0-18779 GCA_001598975.1 Parachlorella kessleri | reverse complement strand
CTAGTGGCCATCAAAGATCAACCCTGGCTTACCTGAGCAGCTCATACATCGTCTTGACCGCCTTGTCTTTCACAAAATCCAGGTTGTCGCGGCTGCAGGCATCGAGCACGTCCACAAAGTGCGCGTACCTGCACGCAATCATGCAAAGCACGCACACAGCAGGCAGGTAGGTAGGTGGGTAGGACCCACTAGGCTAGCCCCAGGCAATCAGGCGCCAATCACATCGTCCGTGAGTGACCCATACCTATAGCATAGCAGACCTGTAAGCAGACTCACCAGCCCGAACTCAGTAACCGTATGCAAAGTAGCACATGCACCCGGCAAAACATAAAAGTATTACTGGTGGCACCTAGTGGAATGTTGACAGGAAAATACACATATGCGCTTCTAAGAATACGAGTGCAATGCAATGCAAACCCACAATGGTCTACAACCCACACAGCTCTTTGACCTGCCACCGCCAGCCGGCTCGGTTTCTCCTTAACCTCACTCACTCGTAATTTGCATCCCCCATTCCATCCATGCACAGGGCACCCGCACCATGACTGCCGCGGCCGGCACCGCCAGGCTCATCCACCGTTGGATGCTCTACCAGCTGGCTATCTCATTTTTGTCCAAACTCTGGCTTCCTTGTTTCATCTCATTCTGGCAAGGCAACTAATCAACTCGCTCGAGAAGCAGCCAGCTGCTCACTCACTTCTTCTTTACGGCATCCTCCACAAGTAAGTACAGCAGCTGCCGCTCGCCCTCCTTACCCGGCCCCAGCGCGCCCAGCGGCTGCTGCTCAAAGAACCTGCGGGATGGGGGCAGGAGGCAGTAGGAGCAGTAAATAACATGGTTGATTGACTGTTCCGCTCAAATGGTGAATATGCAGTCTCCGCCACTGAATACACAAGAGAGACACTGGGGTTCAAGCTGGGCCTTGTCGTCAGCATGCAGCCGCCATGGTGAGATAGGCAGCCAGCCCCCCTGGCAGACCACCCGGGATGGCCCAGTGGCGCCCCCTGTAGCAAAAGGGTATCCCCAGGAAAGGGTATCTAGACATGGGACCAAGGGAGCCACAAATGGCCAATGTGCAGCGGCCGGTATCAAAAAAAGTATCTCTAGAAACCTATAGGGGATACTAAGATTGGGACCAAGGGAGCCACACCCGGCCCATGTGCAGCTGCCGGCATGATAGTGAGATGCTGGACCGCTGGTGGCTGGTGGCATTGGCTGCGCCCTAGGTTGCCGCAAGGGGACCGCCCAAGGGAAGTGGCCTAACACTCCGCCTCATCAGGCGTTGCTGGCGTGAAGGGCTGCCAGCACATGCCCACCGACGCACAAAAAACAATATTAACGGCTACGACTCATCCAGGGCGCTGTCAAGGACCCCCTCCCCCACCCCCCACCCCCCCACCCACCACCCCCAGCTGAGCACGCTTTCACTCACAAGCACCAATGAGACGACCCGCCCCCCTCCCCATGTACAGGGCTACCGGAACAACAGGGTATTAAGGTCACCTCAGCTTCCTGTCAGGCAGCAGCACTGTGGTGAAAAGCTCTCGCAGGGCATCCATGGTGGCCCCCACCACCCCCCGCCCGCCCTGGGTCTTGGCGCACATAGTGATCAGCCCGTCAAGGCTCCGCAGGTTGGCCACCGCAGACTCCTGCACGCGCGGGAAAGGGTGTTCTGGTGTTGTTGTTGTCGTTCATGATGTTGCTGCTGGTGGTGGGTGGGGTGAGGGTTAGTGTGGGGTGGGGGTGTTACTGTTGACATGGAGAGCAGTGACAGAGCAATGACCGGCGACACCCATTGCAGAGCCCTGAAGCGCAGCCCCTCATGACCAGCCGGCGACGTCATCCATCCCAGTAATCTGTTGTCGTCTATTGCGGGTCTTGGGAAGGTGGCAGTCACGCTCAAGAATGTAGCCCAGTAGGTGACATGCTCAGCAGAAAGTAAATCCTGATAGCGCAAGGGTAGCCCCCGACCCCACCCCCAGCATCCACTCATAGGTGCCTTCATTGACAGTCCCTCTGAAAGATGCACACAGTCCCACCGAGGCAGCACTCCAAAGCCTTAACGTCCACAACCCTGGTCATGGGTACCGCCACCGTACCTGCACCAGTACCGACATGGCCGCCACCTTGTCCTGCGTCGTGCCGCTGCGCTTCGCCTGCTGCAGCCACCGCAGGTCCTGCTCGCCCCGACGCCCCATGGACTGCTCAAAAGCCTGCAATGGGAGGTTTGAACAACACACAGCTGGCCATCTTGGCTTCTTAGGTGTGATCCATATTATGTTATGCCTGGGCCAGGAGACAAGGGGCACCTGAAACACGGCTCAACACCAAAGCCTAGGTGCATGGCTCACCCTTATCATATCAGCATCTGTGACTGCCCATAGCAGACGGCGGCAGAGCTCTCGCATACCGCCAGCAATCGCCCTTCAACAGGCAGCTGGCAGACACCTCAACTTCAGGCCGTCCTAACCCCTCAAGCCTCCCCATGCCCCATACCAGCCCTCTCCTACCCCACCATGCACCCACCTGCTCCTCCCGCTGCAGCAGCTGCTCCGCTGCCGCCTTCTTGGCCTGCACCAGCGCGGGCTCCGCCTCCCGCCCACCACCGTCTGGCAGCGTGGGCAGCAGGGCAGCAGCCTCATGCCAGATGGCAGGCTCGTCTCGGGGCAGTATGCTCTTCACGCAGAGCTGTCCTGCTGCTACGGATGCTGCAGAGGGGCGGGGGGGGGAGGGGGGGGGTTCCATCGCTGATGAGCAAGTGAGTTTTCAGCCGGAAACCAAAGGCAAGCTACCAGACCGCAGGGTAGTCCAGCTTACACAGTGCGCTACAATTGGATGTGTTGCTGCGGGCGACTGGGGGAGGAGCACAGCCACGAACTAACCGCAGCTACTGTGTCAGTTCATAGGGTACGGCCTACGCTGGGACACCAAGGAAGACAACAGCTCTCGGGGATTCTATTTTGCTGACCACGGCTCTCTGCTGCATGGAAGTCGCACCTCTGTCACTCGACCTACCTTGCCAGTCCTGCTTGTCCGGCTGACCCCCTTTTCCATGCCCGCCCTGGCTGAGCTGGCGCTGCTGCTGCTGCTGCCCCGGCTTAGCAACGCCATTCTGCTGCTGCTGCTGTTTGCTGCCGTACGTCCTGTCTCCGTGCCCAGCAGTCCCCGCTTTGCCGCCGCTGCTCCGCACACCGTTCTGCTGCTGCTGTTTTTGCTGCTCAGGCTGCTGCTGCTTGCGCTGCTGCCGCTCCTGGTGGTTGTCGGCGGGCTTGTCAGGGGCCTTAAAAGGTCCCTTTGTTGGCTTGTCTGGGCCTTTATCACCTCTGTGGCCTAACTTCTTCTGGGCCAACTCTGGCTTAAAGTCGTCAAAGGCCCCCTCAAAGCCAGCCCCACCAGCGCCGCTCAGGCCCAGCTGTGCAGCGAAGTTTTTCACATCCTCTTTCAACTGTTTGTCCTCTACAACAGCCTTTGACTGCTTGGCAGGCTTGCTGCTCTTGTCACCAGCCATCATGCATATGCATGTATGCCTCCACAGGCACGGGGAGCCACGGGGACGTGTCTGATCGTTATTCTAATACACCCGGTGTGTTCTTGCCATTGTCAAGTAGAGAACAAGTACTTCCTGCTGCGCCTGCCATGCCTAGAAGTATTTGTCATCGATGCCAAGAGCTTCTCTTCTACTGGGTGAAGACCCTGAAGTTATCTCCCTGTAGTGATCTACCTAAGTAGAGGAAAAAGCGTTGTGCATAGAGTTGTTACTGTCCCTCGGAGAACGGGTTGTGGACTTGAGCGGACACGGAGCAATAGCCAACGATGCTGCGTCGGCAGCTGTCCACAACAGACGATGGAAACACCGCTAAGAATGCAGCGGTGGCAGCTGCACGCAGCGCAGCGGGTCTTCCGACGCGCAGAAGGGTTGTCAGGCGCAGGGTGGATCCAAGCTCCTTTACGCCCTACAACCAGTTACCGGTGAGGGGCCCTTCCTGCCGCCCACGAGGCCCTAGCCTCGATCTCTGTGGTGGCGCTGAAGCTATGGGGCAGCCAAGTTGAGCCTCGGGTGTGTAACTTGCTTGGGTGTACTGTGTGCAGGCCCACCTGAAGGACAACCCCCATATCCTCAACTACTACAGAAGCGGCTATAACTTCAAGCGCAGCGTGTGGTCTTTGTTCTCGCTGCATAATGAGACAGGCAACATCTGGACACACCTGATCGGTGAGCAGCATACTGCCCTTGTGCGCCGGAGCCTTGATATCAGTAGCTGTAGTGAACAGCTGTGTTCTTGGGCAGGCCGAAGAGTTCGGCACCTGGTACACACGCAAGCTGAGGAGCCCTCTCCTATATGTTGCAGGGTTTGTCATATTCATCTTCCTCACAATAGCTACAGTGCGGCTCAAGCCAGTGGGAGTTGCGCTAACTACTGACGCAGTGACAGTGCTGAAAGAGCAGCTGCAAACCGGGAATAGCACCAATCTGTATGACCTCTTACATACACTGGGCGCCTGGGAGCACCGGTTGCTAGAGGTAAGTGTTGTAGCAGCCGTTGCTGCCAGTGGTGGCAGTGCATGTAACTGTGTATCATGTCCTGAAGGCCAAGCGTTGAAAGTGTTTCGTGCTTGCAAGGCACCGTCGACCTAACCTGTACGGCTAGCGCAGCTTTGTTTGGTCGTTCCCTTCTGCCTTGCAGGGGTTACTACACTAAATGTGTCAACCAGGAAGGAACGAACACAGGGCCCTAAGAGCTTCAATCTTCTGTCCTTACCATGACAGTAACCGTGTCATCTATCTCTTGCCCTGCAGATGGGCCAGTCGAGCCTGGAGTCTCTGGAGGCCAGCCTGGGGCAGGTCAGCCTTGGCAGCCTGCAGGAGCTACAGGCAACGGTGGTGCAGTTTGCTCGCGGGGGCCTGGTCGAACTCAGCAGCTGGGAGGGTCGGCTGAGGTGAGTGCATCACTGGTTGGAGGAGGGGGACGAAGGTGCATGGGAACATGGATGGAGGGGTGCTTGGCTCAGTACTGGAGGGGACCGAGGGCGGGGCTACGTAGTTATGGGTCAAAGCATTTGCTTCGGTAAGTGGCAAGCTGCTGTATTGCACAGTTGCAAGCTGCTGTTTTGGACAGGGAACACCAGGCAGCTGTCCCCGTAGCAGCAAGGCCGGCCACATTTGCAGCCTGCAAGGCAAGCGTGAGAGGAGCCTGGCGTTCATGGGCGCCTGTGTGGCTACCTGCCAAGCCTGAGCAAAGATGGTGCGCGAATAGCTGAGCTGCGCTTGCATGCCTGTATGCTTTGGCCAAATGTGGTGCCGGTGTGTAACCTAGTGATGTGCCCACTTGCCTGCAGGGAGTTTGGCAGCGACCGGCTGAACCAGCTGCAGAACATGGGCAGCAGCACACTGCACGAGCTGGAGGACGCGGTGCAGGGGGCGCTGTCCTACCTGACAGAAACGTCGACGTGGCCCATCAAGCGGTGGCCGGTGTATGTCTTCACTGGTGGGTGGGCATGAAAAGGGTTACCGAGTTGCTGCTAGGAAGGCCGTAAATGCTGTGTGATGCATGGGATGCGCGTCATTGCGTGGCCGGAAGCCTTCCGTGCAGCTCGTACGGTAGTGTGCACTTCAGGTTTGTATTGGAGTGAATGCTCGAGACTTGCAATTTCTTGGGCAGAATGCTGGTTGGGCTGCCTATATGAAGCGCCGCAGTTTGGTACAACCATTCGCTCACCCAGCCTCCCCTCTGCTGCAGCTGGCGCGATGTTCTGCATGCTCACCTCCTCCGTCTGCCACCTCTTCGGCTGCTGCGCCGCCCACGTGACGCGCATCATGTGGCGCTTTGACTATGCCGGCATAGCCGTGCTCATCGTCACCTCATTCTACCCGGCGGTGTACTACGGCTTCCTGTGCTACCCCTGGATGCGGTTCATGTACCTGCTATCCACCACGCTGCTAGGTGAGGAGAGCTGCACCCGAGCCAGGGTGACCCTAGCACGTATGACAGTGTTGGTAGGGGTCCCTCCTGGGCATGTTCAGCTGCAAGGGCAGTATACCGTGGGGCACGCGGTCGGTTCAAGGGCCTGCTATGTCCGCAGCCTGCTTGTAGGATGCCAGGGCAGTTCGGGGCCCTGTGCATCCGCTACGCTTACTCCATGCATGCCGGTGTAGGCACTGCGCTGAAGCGTGACCGTGCTGTGCTGGGTAATTGTTGGGCCTGGCCCCCTCCGCAAGCTCGGATGTCCCTGATATGCACAGCTCAGGCATGTTTGAGCGATGTCCTCCCTACTGGCTTGCCCTGCAGGCGTGGCAACTCTGTGCGTGTCGCTCCTGCCATTCTTCCAGCAGCCGGGCTACCAAAAGCTGCGTGCAGGCGTGTTCATAGCGCTCGGCCTGTGGGGTGTGGTGCCGGTGCTGCACGGCTGGTGGCTGCACCGCGAGTTTGTCGAGGTCCGGGTGGCGCTCTCGTATGAAGTGCTCATGGGCGTGCTCTACATCGTGAGTGGGACGGACGCTTGCGCTCTTTCAGTGAACGGGGGAGGGGGAGGTGTAAGAGCTGGTGGTGGTTTGTATATTCGAGAGGGACGTGTGCTGGGGGGCATGAGTGAGTTGCTGTCACAGAAGAGTGGCCATGTTAGCGGCATTGCGTTGGCCAGTGTGATGGAGTGCAGACTACAGCTTCATCGTGGGCTGCCTCGGCACATCATGAATCTGTCCTACTCTGGCTTGCCGTTCTGCTACCTGCATGCGTTGCTTAAGGTTGCATGCTTGCCTCCTGCTGCAGTTTGGCGCCGCGCTGTATGCCATGCACATCCCCGAGCGCTGGAAGCCGGGGTACTTTGACATCGCCCTCCACTCGCACCAGCTGTTCCATGTGGCGGTCGTGGTGGCCGCCTGCATCCACTACAAGTCCACGCTGCTGCTGCTCCGGTGGCGCGACCGCACCGGCGGGTGCCTTTCCTGAGAGTGGCAGTGGCAGGGGGGGGGGGAGGTGCTTACCTACTTCGGTGGCGCGACCGCACCGGCGGGTGCCTTGCGTGAGAGTGGCAGGGGGGGGGGGTGCTTACCTAGGCTGTGCCGGCCCTGGGCTGGGCGGTCGTGATCACCCACCCCGTGGGTGTAGGGGGCAGTGCTGGCCTTTGACTCGTGATCACCCACCCCGTGGGTGTAGGGTGCAGTGCTGGCCTTTGACTCGTTCCCTTTGGTCTGTCGCTTTTGAAGTGTATGATATATGTTTGGGGCCCCTCGTTTTGTTTACGTGTGATGTACCTTGTCTTTTGGCTTGCTAGCTGGTCGTGTTCGGCACTGCACCTTACCTTGCTGAGTCTGCAACCTTCGATAGCCTTCTCACTTGGTATGAGTGATTCATTATTACGATGGGCCTAGCTGCTCACGGCAGGAGTGCGCTGCTGAAGGGTCACTGGCCTGAAACATGTTGTGAATGAACCTGGTTACTTTTTGATTATTGTACACTACGAGATAGCAGTACTTGGATGCTCCTGTTTGGTATGTCTTCCTTCACTGAAAGTTGTGGCTTGGAATTGGTTTGCGATGGTCAGCATAATCTGCTGCTTGCACCTTTTGGTATCGGGTGTTAGACTTTGACCGCTGGTCGCTTTTTTGGCGCAGACTTCTGGCTTTGTGGCAGAGCAGTATAGCCTTTTGCATGCCAGGTTTGACACGTTATGGCGACTTTTGCAATCGGCTTCGCTCCTTGAAACGAAGAGTTTCACAATAGAAAACAGGGGGAAGACCCCTTTCCCATTCTGGAATGCCAAGGCAGTAACACATACACATGAGCAGCTATGGCCCTGCCTCACTGACGCACAACTCAGAGCAATGCCGGTACACGGTGTGTAATGCAAGCCAGGCCGCCGCTCACTTTGTCGCAAGAGACACCAGAGTAATCACTTTGCAAGTGCGACTCCTGCTGCTTCCAGGCGACGCCACTTCCGGCTGCCTTCCTTGATGCACTGCCCCTCTGGCACCACATAGTCCTCAAACGGCACCACCTTGACCTGCTGCTGCTGGGACCTCCTCTCGAATACCACCACGCCCTCTATGAGCGAGTAGAGGGTATAATCCTTGCCCAGGCCCACGTTCTGGCCGGGATGCACCTGCGACAAGCCAGGAAATGAAGATGTCAGCTCTTACATCTGATACACAGGCAGATTTCATCATCTGCCAACAACACCCACAACAGCCGCCACAAGGCATCACGCAGCACATTACCAAAACATCATATAAAGCCATTCACCATCCTCGTACCCTAGTGCCCAGCTGCCTGATGATGATGCCGCCGGCGGGGATGGGCTGCCCGCCATACACCTTGACGCCGCGGCGCTTGCTGTTGGAATCACGGCCGTTCTTCGTGGATCCAGCACCCTTTTTGTGGGCAGCCTCCACACTGAATGGTGCAGGGGCTGCACGCAGCGAGGACCTCTGTGCCAGCAGCTGCTGCCCCTGGAAGGGCGTGCTGCCCAGCTTGGCACCAGCGAAGGCGGAGGCAAGCATGGCTGCTCGACGTTTTTTAGAAGTGCCCGACCTGCAGTTACAAATTGATGGAATATAAAACTGCTTTGCACGGCAGCTAGTCTGCCACTTCGGCCAGGCTTCACTGATGAGGCTACCGGCTGTAAACCCCAGCAAGCGCCCTGAACCGCAACCAGGCAGGCCCACGCAGCAGGTCTAGACAGCGAGCCTAGATAGCTGCTCTGGGTAAGTAGTGTTTGCAAGCAATAAATGAGTCTCCAGGAAGGACACACAGGCAACAATCTACTCAAAACCAGGTGGTGACCATGGTGGGGCAAACTTATCCCAGCTGCATGTGTGGGAAGTGACTTATCCAAGGCCTTACCTTTAAACAACCGGCCTTACAGGCAGGCGAACAGACAGGCTCTTGGAGCGCACCGCCTCGGACTCGGTTCGCGACAGCCCGTACGTCCACCGCACGGCTAATGAAGTTGTTGTTAATATACCTGTTTAGGCCCAGAATAGCACAAACGAGTGGTGGGGTTGCCTGGATGGGAACTTTCCCGCGCTCAAAAGCGCGCTATTTTCCAAATGATTGCTTGGACAGGTGAGGAAGGCCCCCTTGCACTGCGTTTCTCCGATCGACGGCTAGGTCGTCACTTGCTGTATTCAGCGACGCTTCAGGCGGACACCCCTGGCAATGACAATCCGGCACTAACCAGGCTGCAGGGACTGTAAGCTTAGCCTGAGCCAAGCCACAATGCAGCTGGCCCAGGAGAATGCCCCAGTCAACCTGTCAGATGCCGCATCCAAGCGCTCGCTCAACAAGGCGGAGCTGCATCAGATGCTGGGGCAGTGCTTGAAGCTGGCGTCAGAAAACAAGATAACAGCGCAGAATACCTGGAGCCTACCACTGCTCGAAAACCTTCCCGAGCTGATCAAGGTAGGCTGGAGCTGAGAGCAGCAGCAGAGCCTGGCTACCGAAGGAGCAAATGGACAAGTGGTTTGTGGCCAGGTTGGCTTTCCGCGTGTTCCCCTACCACACTATCACCGCGAGTTGCATTGGCACGCGCACAGGCGGACGATGGTGACCAGACAAACTTCCAGCGTGCCAGTGTGACTTTGGATGCGGGCGTGAAGATTTACTCCCACCGCGTGGACAGCGTGCACACTGAAACATATAAGATGTTGGGCACCTTCGGACGAGCGTCGGGCCCCCAGGATGAAGGAGCAGTGGGTGAGCTCCTTCGCGGCTGGGTTGAAGCAACTATCGCTCACTTAGTTTTGGGGAAGCGGGGGCGCTGACACGGTGATGAGGTGACTTGCTTCCACGCAACCTTAGCTTGCTACAGGTGTTGCATGTGGTAGGGCGCTCACCCGAATGTTTTGTTCGCGTGCTGTCCTCGCCATATATTGTGGTTTTGTGAGGTTCAGATGCCTCTGCCAGGCACGAAGCCCATGAACTCCAGCGCCGTAGATGGTTTTGACTGGCCGCAGAGGGTGAAGGCGGGGATGAGGGCGAGGGTGCCGCTGGGCCGAAGCGGCGCAAGCGCGCGGTGGAGCTGAACCCAGATGCCACTCTGGAGTCCAGCCTGGCAGCTCTGAACGTCAAGAAGTTCGACCTGGCATTTGATGTGGACCCGCTGTTCCATAAGACCTCGGCACAATTTGACGAGGGCGGTGCAAAGGGTGGGTCCTTGAGAGCTGACAGTCACCTGGCTGCACGCTAGCCCAGAGGAATGCCTTGCCTTAACGGCTACCAACGTACCGGGGACGGAGTAGCACTCGGGAGGACACCGCTGGTCTGGCAGCAGTGTATTGCATTTGCATGCACCTCCATAGCATGTGGGCTGACAGCTACATGAGGCATGTTTGACCTGGGATGCATTGCATGCGAGCCTGCGTGGCTGCCGGGGTTATTCCGCCCTGCGCGCATCCAGCATCCCACATGGTGCCCAGACCAAACATAGTGGCCTTGCAGGGCTGCTGCTGAACAACCTCAGCGTCTACCGCGGCTGTGAGATTGTGTTTGACTCTATGGATGTGCCTGAGCAGGCCGTGGACTGTGCCAGCGGCCAGCAAGGCCCTGACGAGGTAAGGTCGCTTTTCAAGACTGCCTGGGATAAGCTTCTGATTGGGCAGCTTCTGATATGATCACCACTTGCATTGCATGGCGCTTCAGGCCGCGGGTGGGCTGGCCTGTTCTTCGGTAGGAGGATGCTGGACTAGGTCCGCTCCTAAGGGATGGGGCAGCCAGAGCTCCTTCCTCTCTGCCTTCCTGGGGTGATATCCCGCTGGCTTTGAGTAAAGCGACATGCTGTTTGGATTGCAGGTTGACCTTTCGTGCCTACGGGGAGTCTTAGATGGGCTGGGCCAGCTGGCCGATGAGGAGGGGTCCCAACGCCGCATCTCCCCAACACTGAATGACATCTTGAGCCTGCTGGGCTGCGCGCCAGCAGAAGGGGCGGCTGAGGCAGCAGAGAAGTTTGTTCGTGACGTGTCAGGTGTGCTGTGGCTGGCAAAACTATCCTGGGGCACATGTATGAGCTTTTTTCAAGGTACGCCCATGCCACAGGGTGAAATACCTTGTTGTAAAGCTGCGTGCATTGCTCCTACCAGAGTGGTTGGAAAGTGCTGCAGTATAGGGGCCTTCTCGCTTCCAGTCCACCGATCACTTTTGGGTCCAGATTAATCAGGCCGAGCTACTCGTGCAGTATTCTAGCACAGCTGACCCGTGCCGCCTGCTTGCCCTGGCCGCAGCGGCCGCTGGCGACGTCCGGCCGGCGCCCTCCGCCAGCCTCATGCAGACGAGCACCTTCAGTGGTGGGCAGGCCGAGCCCTCGCTGGCGGCAGGGGCGACAGCTGACACTGCTGCCGGCGCCGGCGCCAGCATGGGTGCTGGCCCCGAGCCGTCCGAGGCTCTAGGAGCGGCGGAGAGCATGTTTGTGGGAGAAGCCGAGGAGGGCCGGGTCGCTCATGCCTACGGAGGCGCTGGGGGCCCCGTACTAGCAGATGCTGGGGAGTATGATGGAGGTGAGCGAGGGTAGTACCTGCCCTGACGACTTTTGCGTTTTCAAGTCCAGGCGCATGCACCGGCATACACCACAAGGAAACGTGTCCAGTAGTAGCTAGGGTAGCCGCTGCACCCTTTCTTGTAGCATCGATTTGGCGTGGTGCCAGGGACTCACTGTTCCTTGCGTTGTCTTCATGCAGCAGGTTGTCCTGTTGACATGTGCAGTTTGGGAACCGAGCAGAGGGAGCCACACCTGGCGGCTTTAGTGCCCGCTTGACGCTTGCCCCAGGCCACTCTGCCGTGCCCTTGTTGCAGAATATGACGACGCTGACGATGGCGGGGGCTTTGATTTGGATGGCGGCTTTGATGACTACTCAGAGAGTGATGAACAGCAGTCTGTTATGCAGCAGCAATGCCAGCCCCCGGCACCTTTCTCAACAGCCAAAAAGGTGGGCTGCTTCATGTCTGTGCACGTGCCGCTTGGTGGGTACTGGATTGTCTGGTTGACTAACATGTGTAAGGGGGCAATGCTGCAGCATCTGAAGGTATATGTCGTCTTTTCACCTAGGCTGGACACCATCTGCCTCAGGTCTTGCCCCGTAACTAGGGCTTGCTACGGCGTGGTACCTGTCTGAGGGTGCTGCCATAGTGCTCGATTGTGCACCGTGGGTGTATGCCAGTGCCAAATAAACCCTAACCTACCTTCGCCCATTCAGGGCCCTCGAGCCTCCCTTGGGAATGACGCCCTCCAGTGGCTCATCTCTGCCGGGGATGGCGGGGCTCACAGCAGCAGCATGGTGGGCAAGTCATGGGCGGGCGGGTCGCACTGGCGGTACAGAGCAGCCGCGCCGCAAGGCAGCGGGGCGGGGCATGGGGAGGAGGTTGAGGGCGGCGGCGTGGCCAAGAAGAAGCGAGCGACAAGGTGGGGTGTGCAGGGGTCTGCGAAGGGGCAAAAAAGGAAGACAGCCGGGGAGGGGCAAGGGAGGAAGGCTTTCGATGGTGCTGGCTGTCCTGAACGGGGATAGAGGGGGGAGGCATGGTGGCAAGAGGCAAGGTTAAGAAGAGGAACTTGCAATGTTAGGCTAGAGGCTGTGGAAACCGCCGGGAGGGGGTGTGTGACTCTGCATGAGCTAGGCGTCGTCCGGTGCAGGAGGGTGATCACGTCAGACGATTAGCAGAAGCAGTTTGCGTGCTCGGTGGAGGGTCAGGAGAGACCGGGGGGTGGAGGGAGGCTGTTATTGAACTGGCCTGGCTTCTGGTTGTAGGCGACGAGTTCTGCTACGTACATCCAACCTAGCAGTGGCACGATTCCTGAGACAGATCCTTGCAGGGCCTTATGTTGGAAGCAAGGTGTCGGCTGACCCCACCAGCGATGGTATGGGGTGCAACAGCTCAGCATGCGACAAGGCTCCACCCACCTCAGCCCTGCTCTATCACGGCATCGTTGCTGCAGGAAGAAGAACGACCCCCTGGACTTTGTGGCCTTGCTGCAGCAGCCGGAGCAGCCCGAGTTCACCAAGCTGCCGCGCAAGGCCGCCAGGAAGCGGAGAGCGCCAGCCAAAACGCTGCTGCCGGAGGACCACCACTACAAGGTGGGGAGTTTGGCGGCATGGGGCTGGTTTGCGCCTGGTATGCGGGTGTCATGAGTTTGGCGTGGCATGGGGCTAGTTTGCGGGTATCACCGCACCAGCGTGTGCCCACATGGCACCCTGCAGCACCCACTGACATTGACATGCATCGCAGCTCCAGCAGCATGTGTCTGCAAGTGGGACACGTGCCTACTGCCTAACCTATGGGTTGTGCTGGGAGTTGCAGGCTTCATGCAACGTGAGGCGTCGTGCCCTCTGGCTTGAGTTCATTAGTAAGGGGTCTTTGTGGGCACTGGTGGGGAAGGTCAAGAATTATCACTACTGACGCATTGACGCACAGCTGCTCTTGCCTGCAGGCCGAGCGGCTCCTGCGGTACGCCCTGCGCCCTCGCAACACCGTGCTCTCCTCGCGGCGGGGCGGCTTGGAAAGTGGCGTGGGGCTTAGGACTGATGACAGCGATGACATGGGCTTTGGTGGCGACCCGGACTTTGGTGGGTGCTGCAGCTTCGGCTGCAATGCTATCGTGTCCTGCTGGCTGACGCTGGAAATGGTGTTGCTGTAGCATGCTGGTGGCCATGCAATGTCGTGCGTCCCCCATTCTCTTGATGCCTCCCATCCTCTCACCACATGCAAAAATTGCCTAGCCAGCGGCAGCCTGGATGCTGCAAAGCAGTGGGGATCCCATATGTTGCAACCCCTGCCCTGCTACAGTAAAGCCCAGTGGAAGCTCAAGCTATGCTGTCCTAATTACACTAGGGGCTTGCAAACAGTAGACACCACAAAAAGCCATGAAAAGATCAGTAGACCTAGCTACCCGAGGGCCCATATCACAGGTGGCGGCGGCTACAGCGACGATGACGGTCCTGGGGACAGCGGGATGGATGGCGGGTGGGGCGGCTTGGATGCAGCTGGGGGCTTCATAGACGGCGGGGAGGGCAGCCTGCTGAGCGGCGCAGCCACGGAGCTGCTCAGAGTCCCCCGGAGAGTCGAGAAGGTGGAGGTGAACTACAGCAGGGCTGCCAAGCAGGTGCGGCTGAGGAACTGGGGCCGCAAGGTGCAAAGCATGCAGCCCACAGTGTCTAAAGCAAGGTGCCGCTTTGGTGGTTGTTCGTACCGTGTGGCTGAGCACGATGCCTCCAGTGGCCAGTGGCACATCCACAGTGCTGCTTGCGCTCCGTTGAACACTCTACCCGCAGTGTGTTTCTGTGAGAGGGCTCGGGAAGCAGGGGCGCTGGTGTCATCAGTCTGCCCCTCACGTCCATAGCACATGGTTGTTGGTCAACATTGCATGACATTTAGGACATATGCTATTCCTGAGGACATACGTGCACCCTCGTCCGGTCTGCCAAGGCTTGTAAGCATTGTGGGCAGGTGGATGTGCGGGCCCTCAAGGAGACCCTGTGGGATGGCCTACACACCGTACTACCACCAGGCTCCCAAGCGGAAGAAGTGCTCTCTTTCCAGGTGGGCAGATGAGTTCCCGCTGTCTCGGTATCATAGCCGTGGTGCGGTGCTGTTGTATAGGTCCCCCTAGTAACCCTGTGACTGATGAAAGGACTGGACCATGCGTTGCGTCAGACACAGCGGTAGGGTAACCAACTAGCTGTGTTTGGCTGCGGCTGCTCACATTGCAACTGCGGATGGAGCGCTGAGCCGTGCCTCTGTTTGACGTGCTTTGCTCTACCACAAACCCAGGGTAGCGCCGTCCTTTTGTCTTTTGCAGGGATGCTGGCCACGGCACCAAAGCAACACCCATATGGATGGCGAGCATGTGGTGCATAATGACCTTATGGCCCTGCTACAGGACGTGCTTGCTACGGTCCCAGAGCACAACCCGGCTGGGCGGCTGGAGGACTTGTCGGTCCACCTCTGCTTCATCTGCATGCTGCACCTTGCCAACGAGCATGGGCTGGTCATCAGGGGAGTCGCGGAGCTCGACCAGCTAGAGATTAGCCATGTGCCGGCAGCATGACTGGTAGGGGGTGGGGCACTAGACGCCGCAGTGCTGCTACGAAAGGCTGGGACAAGCGACAGGCGTGACAAAACATGACTGAGTAATGGAAGGCTGTGGCCCTCGGTGACTGTGGATTGGACGCAATGCACCTCTTCCCGCAATACCCCATGTGTTTGCATGCGCTGGGCCTGGCTGCCGTTATGGTCATAGGGTACTCACATTTTTGTGCCATTAGCAGCGTATGTATCATATATCATTTCACTTTGGGGTCAGCGTGCAAGCGCAAGTCATCCACCTCTTGGCGTGCAAGCCAAGCTTACTTCTTGCTAGCCGTGCCAGGGAGGCTGCATGCATGCATGCCTAAAACCTCCCACTGCGTGGTAGCGCCGCTCTTGCAATCCACATCCCCGGTATAGGGCTGCAGGGGTCTATTGTTCTAGAAGCCTAGCTCGCACTGCTACTGACATTTGGCCGGCCGGAAAACTGATTTTGGTAGGCAGCCCCATTCATGGATCCGCAGGTTGATGCCTGAAAAGCAGCTCTCACTGGCAAGGCCACACTGCCTATCAGCCGCAGTGCTTGCTGCCTGCTTAATAGCCTTGTTGGAACGCCATATTGCACTTTTTGTGGAGCCCATAAGTGAGCCTCCCTAGAGCACAGCCGGAATTAGACCAAGCCAAGGTAGCGCTCATGCACCCGATAACAACTGCTCACAGCAAGCCACAGGTGCCGCACATGGGTTGGGGCTACTTTGGTCAACCTCAGCTATGGGTTTACTGCGATTGTTACAACTGGGTCAGGAGAGGTTCACACTCGGCTGTGCTTGGAGCGCAGCCTGTCCTGGCACACCAGCTCTGACCTGCGTCTCTAGGGGGCATCTTTTCGTGACCCATTTGAGCATTTGCTCCAGTAGAGCATGGGACAGGAGACCTAACGGCCGCGGAACCCTCAATCGTTCACTAAAACGCACCTTGTTTGCAAGCCAACCCACATGTGATGGAATGTGTGATAACTGTCATTCACCTCAGAGGTAAGGCCTCCACTGTGGCAACCCTTGCATAGTCCACCAGAGCCACAAAGCTGTAACGACGATGCTTCCACCATGGCAACTGTCCCAAAATGGGACAAACCCCTGTGCTCAGCGTGATGGGTCTTGCGCTCACACGAGCTCCTCGCCAGGAGCACCGAAGATGGGAACTTTCAAAATAAATTTCACCATTTCTATCCCAAAGCTATCTGCGCTCTTTCCTTTGATCCTGTGCTAGGAGTCACTACGCCCTGCGCAGAACGAGAAGTCTTGGCCCCTTGCTTGCGGCACTGCTTTGATGGCGTCGTTTAGGGCACTGACGAGGGCTTTCAACAGCCTAGGGTGGCAGGCGACCAGCGCAGCTCACGGCAGCAGCACGGCAACCTGTAGTCATGCCTGCAGTGCCAACAGCGGCGCCAGCCTATTAGATACTATCCTACTGATGGGCAGGAGAGATCCCCGTAGCAGAAGAGGCAAGGTGCGACCGCAGTCCAACCAGCCTGTCTACCTTGGCACGAATTGCTGTAGAGGGTGCCGTGGAGTCAACAAGACTTGGCCCCAGACCGCTGCACCGGAGGGCCGTGTCCTTACACCACGGGTTCTGCTATCCTGCTGCAGATATTCAGAGACTCGTTCGGCAAGGTGTGTTCAGCTTGACTTACGAGCGTGCCTCCTAGCCAAACGGATTCCAGTAGTGCAGCGCCGCCCCTAGGCATGGGGTGGTCACCAAGACCTGGCTCAAATGCCTGCCTGTGCAAAAAGAGTCAAACTTGGTTACCAATGAGGAATAGGGGGACTGGGTTTCTCTCATGAGCTCCAGGGTTTTTCCTCGTTCGTTACCTCAACTCTGGTTGCCACTGTGCGATACATGCGCCTGGTGCAGACGCGGCCATGGAAGAAGCCCCAGACGAACCCGTACCTAGCGCCAGTGCAGCCGCAGCAAATCCCCATCCCCTACCCCCCACAACACCAGCCACAGCTACCAGGGGCAGCAGGAGCAGCAGCAGTGCTAGGTGCAGTAGCTTTTGCGTAAGTACCTCTTGAGACAGACCCTGCTTAGCTCATTCGTGACGACAACTGGTGTGTACTACAGACTTGAAACCAAGTGCAAATGGTGACAGCTAGTTTTCACCTAGGTTGCTGCTGATGGTTTACCACTGCAATGGGAAAGCCTGGAGCCTGCGCTAGTACATACCCTCTAGGTAGGTTCGCGGGCGTGCGAGATATGGTGACTTAGTGCACTGTCCCACGCTTACATTGTAAGACATAAGTGCTGCTGCATGCTGGTCGAGGTGTAAGGCGCACAATATCACAGGCAAAAGCAAACAGGGTTCACCACGATTAAGCATGAGTTGGAGAGTTGTGTAAGAGAGAAACAGGGTTCCAAGGGATCCTGCAACCAGTACCAAACTAGGTGCCGAGGAGCCAACAACAAAACCGCCAACTGCATCACCAGCTAGCCAGTGCAACCCAGCCAGACAGGCATTGACCGGCTGAGTAGGCTCCCTCTGCTAAGCAACCAACCAACGGTGAACCGGGAAAAGACGAACCGCAAGACCCGCGCCCCACCTACGATTTGTGTCTCAACTGCTGCACTGCCGCTTCGAGCTCCGCCACCCGCTGCTCCAGTGCTAAATTGGCTTTCTGTGCCTGCACAAGCCAACAACACTGTTGATCGGGATAGCAGGACAACTCCCTGGCAGTGCAGATATCAATGGACCCTTTAGCCACCATAGCTGCAGAGAAACAAGGCACACCGTCATGGCAAAGAAGCTGCGCACCCAAGCCCATTCCAATCCATATAAACTATCAGTTCTCTTTGCTCCAGGCCCTGTGAACCCCCACGGCTAAGCAATAGGGCAGGACACACAGTGGCCCGTCCTACCCGCCTTGCAACACAAGGGCCGTTGCTGTTGACGAGCTTCCATCCTACCTGGCCCAGTAGTTGGTTGTGGCTCTCGGTCACGTCCTTTCGTAGCTGATACACGGCAAAGACGCCCGCCACCGCCAGCCCGGTCATGAAGGCAGAGAAACGAGCCCTGAGGAGCACTGACATGGCTGCTGCTCAAGCCCACGAGACTTCGAGCCAAGGCCTCCTATGTTCAAGGCCTCAAGTTGAACAACGGGCTATAAAGGACCCTGCTTTCTGCCGTCGATCAGACCAAGCAAGGCAAGCACCGACGTGCGTGCCCCACGAGAGCTTTCTGTGCGACACAAAACGCCTTGTGAATTTCTGAGGTTGATGGGTTACTCGGGTTTCGCTGCCCAGGCATGCCTTCGCGCTTCTGCGCTTCAAGTCCCTCCCGCGTTCTCGAGTTGAACCGAGTCCTTCCCTAGCTGCCAGAACTTTACGTTGGAAACTAACCCAATGCAATTTTAAGCGCATACAGACAGCGAGCCGGGTATAGACGTTTTACATGTGATGGCCCTGGGGCTAGCTCCCTGCTAGTGGCCACCCGCTGCTATTTTCAGCTCGAAAATTGCCTGGTAGCGCTGATCACATACCGCTCGGTGGTGACACGGGACTCGTGGGAGGGGTGCCAGGGCTAGATGCAGCTGCAGGTACCGGAGGCTCGGCTATTTGCAGTGGACTACCCTGGCTATGTTAAGAACGTGGATAGAGTGTTGCAGTCCCTAGGCGGCCTAGATGGCATGGCCAGGCAGCTGCAAGACAACGCTGACGTGCTGCCCCTCAGTTTCAGGTGTGTCCACGCTGGCTTACGTGTTACTGCGCTGCGCC
>BBXU01001643.1:0-13220 GCA_001598975.1 Parachlorella kessleri | reverse complement strand
TACAAGTGCCGTGAGATCCTTTCCACCCTGTTTGTGGCCCCGGAATGCGTGGCCCCTGCAGGCAGGACGACCCCTATGCCCATGCTTTGTATGGCGACAAGCACCAGGCCAACTGCCTGCTGGTCAAGCTGACCAGGAGGTCCAAGGGGCAGGCAAACGACAGCGCGCACCCCAGCAGCACAGCACGGCAGCAAGGTGAAGCGCAGCAGCAGCAACAAAGCCAGGATGACCAGATGGAACATGCACGTGGGCAGCAGCCGGAGGCTGATGATGTGTCCATAGAAGCTGTAGCCCGAGTGCAAAGAGTCTACAGGTGGGCAGGAAGAATGTGCAGGTGGGCTGGACAGAGTCTGCAGGTGGGCAGGAGGAGTCTGCAGGTGGGCAGCAAAGGGTCTACCTGTGGGATGCCCACCACTGTGGTGGCATGGACCCAGCCTTGTTGAGGGCACGCAGCCGGGATGGCGGGCGGCACCAGGTCAAGGCGTTTGCCAGCCCAGGAGTATTGCACTCTGTTCCCCACCGCCTGCAATGCGAAGCCAGAACGGGGGTCCACCATGTGCCCTCCGCACAGTTCCACCTCCTTCTCTGAGACCCAATGCCCCTACATGATGATCCCTTGTGCCGAGCAGGTTCACCAGCCCCGCAGACTACCAATACGTTGGCGTGGACACCCGCCCCGGGGCCACCCTCCCCCTGGACCCCTCCCGCCAGCAGGACCCCCCCGGCTTTGCCGCCCAGCCGCTGCTGTGCACGCCGCCCCTGTTTGCCAAGCAGCCGATCTTCGACTACGCCTTTCGGGGCTTCAAGGCGCCGGCCGCGGCGGGCGGGGAGGCCCGGGTGGGCCGCGGCAGGCGCCGGCAGGGGTTGAACATGATAACCTTTTTTAGCCCCGAGGTGCCGCCAGAGCCACCGGCACCTATCTCTGGTGAGCTGACCATCGCACTGTGGCCCTAAACCCTAGACTGGCTGGCTGGCTGGCTGGCTGCAGTATGGTTGGATGGATCGAGGCGCCCGCGTTATGGGAGGCGGGGTCGTGATTATGAGTCCCGGCCACTGGGTATTGGGGAAGCGAGTCCTGTGAGTGTAGGGATGCCCATGGAGCGGAGCTTTGCAGTGTACGTCTGGTGGAGATCAGTAATTCGCTGGCAAGGGCCTGGTCTTGCAGGAGCCGTCAGCAGCATGTGATGCCTGAATCGTGATCCTACTGCTCAGTGCCGCACTTCCCTCTCCTCCTTTGCACTTGTGAAATACCCAGCTGAGAAGTGCACAGCTCAAAGGGGGGGCCTCCTTGCCATGCCGGAGGGGCAGCACGACCTGCTGGCAGCCTCTCCTCTGCGTTACCCAGCCTAGCCTCCCTGAGCCCCCCTCTAAGTGTGTTGTGGGTGCACTTGTGTGAGCTGCAGTGCCGGAGGGGCAGCGCGGCCTGCTGGCCGCGCTAGAGGCCCTGCTGCAGCGGCGCCCCGTGTGGGTGGCTGCTGCGCTGGGCGAGGCGCTGCCGGCGCCCTACACGCAGGCGCAGGCGGAGGAGCTGCTGCCCAAGCTGTGCTACCGCTTCCGCAACGGTGGGCCGAAGTTGTGCTGCCAAGCTGTGCTGCTAAGCGTGGACCTGTGGTGTGGGCCTGCACACTGCATGGCCCAGCCCCTGGGCAACATGCACCTGCTGGCGTTGCATTCACCTACGCAGGGGAGGCATCTGACATGCACATGAAAGAACTAGGATGACTGGCGGTCCCGCTCAATGCGTGACACCCTGACGCCCCTTGTTTGGCCTCTTGGTCCAGGGCCTTGGAAGCATGCCTGGGTGAAGCGTGGCTTTGACCCCCGGCAGTACCCCCAAGCCAGGGCCTACCAAGCCATCGAGTACCACCTGCCCACAGAGTGGTGGGTCCTCTGCTTTGTGCTCTGTTTAGTGGGTACACCATGCAAAAGCCTCGCCCGCACTGCGCCCTTTGTGCTGGCAATGGCAAGCCCCTGGGTTCAGGGGTCAACCCTGCCAAGCTACTACGCTATACTGTCAGTTATTGGTACACCGAGGAGGACAAGTGGAACCAGTGGTGCCTGGCTTCTGCGAGCCGTCTCTTGTGGCACGGCCAACACAGCTGCTGCCTGTCAACAGCAAATTATAAGTTTTTCTCAGGCAATGTGGCTGGGCCTTGCGTGCAGGCACGTCAAGATCTCGGACCACAAAAAGGCGCTGGCCGCGGAGGCAGAGGAGGCCAAGCAGCCAGGTGGCACGGGAAGCGTCACGCTGCAATCCGCTGCTGTGGCTGCTGCGGCCGCTGTGCTTCCCCCAATCGCCACCTCCTATGCCCAGCTGACAAGGCACGGGGATACACTGTTTATACCCAAATGACTGTGGAATGCTGTTCATGCATAACATGGAAGTGTCACATGTAGTACCAGACTCAGTTAAATTGAATCATTTCATTAAGGATGAGATGCATGTCACAGCAAAGGTTAGACACCAGTTTGTCGAGTGCCTGCTGCATCAATCCTTCTTTTATGTGCAATCATGGGGAGTGTCCCTCCTTGCCTGGCTAATGTAGGTTTGAAGCCGTGCCCGATCGCCAGAGCTGTTACCTGCCGCTGATGTCCATCATGGATGCGACAGTCCAGGCAACTGCCCTGGAACCCGCTAACTGGGCACGGGTGAGTAACGCCTGTCAAGGCAGGCGAAGCTGCCGAGGCACTGATCCCTCCAGGGGACGAGTGGTTCCCCAGCCAGCCGCATTGGAAAAGCTGGCTTCAATCACTTGTTGCCCTGCTGGGCGGGCTGTGGCACCCCTGGGGGCTTGCAGTGTATCCCTTACTCACCCCTCCACCGGCTTGGTACGGGGCATCCCAAGGCACCCATGTGACGATCTTACATAAGTCTTTCTCTGAGCACATACCCCCATGTGGATTCGCTACCCCTCCTCCTGGCCTGCTTCAGCATTGCAGCGACACCAGTGGGTGGCTTGTCAGCGGCGCCTGGGAGACAATCCGCAAGCGGGTGAAGGAGAGGTTTCAGGCTATCCTGGACGGCAGGCCCCTGGCACCAGACAGCGAAGACGCCCTGCTTGCCACGGTAGGGGCCGACGAGCCCTGGCATCAGTGGGAGGCCGCGGGGGCGGAGGGCATGCAGGCATCCCAGCAGCCGCAGCAGGCCCAGCAGCAGCAGCCGCAGCAGCAGCAGGAGCGTGCGCTCTCAAGGGGGCAGGGGGCAGGGGCGGGTGGCGAGGCCCCGGCCGCGGTGGCAGCTGCAAAGGCACCTGGCAAGAGGGGCTCTCGCAGGGAGGCTGGTGGGGCGGGGGGTGGTGCTGCTGGCAATGGAGCAGACTCAGCGGAAGCTGGGGACGAGCTGGCGCAGCAGGCAGAGCAGTTGAGCATAGGTGCCAGCAAGGCAGGGAGGCGAGCGCGGGGTCATGCTGGCAGTGGAGCTACCGGGGCAGCTCCCATGGACGGGCAGCGGGCAGCAGGCCCCCCTGCGGCTGCCGGCGGTGTATATTTAGAAGCTGGGGGCGTAGCAGCGGATGTCGAGATGCTGGAGCCAGATGGGGAGCAGGCTCCAGATACAGAAGTGGAAGGTCATCACGGAGGGACGCGACCTGGCGATACAGCAGCCCTGGCGGCGGCAGCGGGCCCAGCAGGCACAGCAGGCGCGGCGGCAGCAGCAGGTGGAGGTCTGTTGATGCCAGCGGGGCAGCAGCAACCAGCAGCGGGTGGTGGGGAGGAGGGATTGCTGCCGCAGGGTCTCATGGCGTCCCTGCAGGACTACCTTGCCCACATGCCAGGTAGGGTGGGGTGCAAGTGCAAATGTCGGGTGGTGCCCTGCTGCCTACCTGCCCATCCTGCATCCAGAAGGCCAGGAGGACCTGCTTGCAGGCAGCCTTGGTTCCTACCCCTGCTGGCAGGCAAGCGCTGCTGGTGAGCGTTGTCAGGTGTCAACTCTCCTGCCCTCCCCTGCCCGGCTGCATGTTCCGCACTCCTTGGCACGCCCACCCGGCTCTCCCGGGTGCAGGGCCAGAAGCAACGGTGGTGGGGACTTTTACCCTCCATGCTGTGCCTGCTTTGGTGCAGACCAGGGCGATCTGGACGAGTACCAGCTGCTGGAAGAGGACGAGGAAGAGGTGGAGGGCATTAGGGGCGGGTTAGATGGTGTGGATGGCTACATGACGGAACAGGGTGGCTACACCACGGAGGAGGGGGGTTATGCCACTGATGAGGTGGGGGGTCAGTCAGAGGAGGAGGAGGACTGAAGCTGCAATGCTGCGCTCCCTATGCCCGTAGATTCCTTCGTACTGTTGTTGGACTTCAGGCAGTGTTTCTGGGCTGCTCTCGAGGTGTGCCTAACCAACAGTCATTACAGTTCGTGAACCACCCTGGCGCAGCTTCTCAGATGAACCTGGCACTAGTGAATCATGCCTAAGGAAGCTTGAACCGCTATTTAAGCTGCCTTGCTGAGGGTTGCAGAGGAGGTACTTGCTCAGACCCCTTGTCTAGTGTGGGCACACAGGTGGTTACTACGTGGCGTTAGGACGACTATTTTCAACAGGGCAAAGAATTTGCAAGATCATGGGAAAGTCATACAGGTCAGATTTTGGGCACTCCCCAGAGGCATACCTTGCAGCCAGCCTTTTCTGAGCAGTTCTCACGTTGCCGCCACCGACAGTCCACAGAGAGCATCTACAACCAGCCGTGTCAATCCAGTTCGCCCCTAACCTCCTCTTTCGCGTGCATGCCACTTCCACCAAAATAGTGAGAGGACCAGGGTGATTGCGTCCTTAGGGAAGTGGACCGCCACCACGCGGATTCTGGATCGAGCAGGTTGCCGCAGACCAAAGTTAGGGCCTGGTCTGACTGAGGGGGTCTTGCGCTTTCCTGCTGGGCGTGCGGTGTTAATGAATCAATTGGCTCGTGGCCGGCAATCCAGCCAGCCAGCAGCTGAAGCCAGGTTGTGCTGCCCGATCGCTGTTTATAGTAACAAGCATCTCTGCATACTCATGCTCTACCCTCGTTGAATATGGAGCCACGTTTAGCTGCGCTGAAGGCTGAAGACTTGCAGCCTGTGCTGAGGCACGCCTCGCCCAGGTTGAGTCTTATGCGTCATTCAAGCCGAACAGCCACCCCAAGGGCCCAGGACGGCAGTGAGGTGCGTCGCCGCGGCAATCAAGTAACCGCGTGACCTTGCGTCCCCTGGTCGGGCCAGGCATCATGCAACCCCTGTCCAAATAGTTCTGCCTTTGCGAATACGCAGGCCTGGGAGAAGAGTGAAGTCGAAGCTTGTGTCAGAGGCAGAAGTTTATGGGGCAGCCCGCTTTCTGCAGTCTTTCTCTTAGGCCTGGCAGCCGGCCTTTATTTGCTGCTCAGCACTCTCCCACGGCAAGGGGCTTCGTGGCAGTTGATAGCAGCACAACCAGCAGATGCAGAGGTACTTGCAACAGCGGCGGTTCCAGCAGCCGGGCCCGCGGCAGCCGCGGGTCTTGGAGTGGCTGGCAGGCACAGCACTGACCCGCTGACCGGTTGTGATCCAGCAAGTCTTGAGTATGTATTTGCCACCACTACCAACCTAGAGCGGCACAACTTGATAAAGGCCAGCAGGGGCCACCGCCAGGTGAGGTTTTATGCGGAGGGTACCCCTTAACCCCTTGCCGCTGCTGAAGCCGCCCGTGCTATGCTTCCGCACGAGCCTGCGCTTCTATACCCTCCTATTTTTCTGTTGGCTATTTGAAGCAGTAGTAGGTGCTGTTGCCATATGTGTGTTCCGGCGGTAAAGCGGCCGCGACAAACCTCGTGCTGCTAGCTTGTGCAGGGCGTCCGGCTGCTGGTGTTTACCAACGTCACAGGGGACGCTCTCGCAGCAGAGGCAGCCGAGGGGGCCGCTCACTGTGAGCAGTGGAGGCACTTGCCAGACCGCAGCGTCGACATAGAAGGCTTCCCTAGACCGCTCTTAGGGGAGCTGCGGTACGCGACCGCGCCCTTCCTGGCCCATGCCTTGCTATCAAACGGCGGCGAGGACAGCAGCGATGGCGATGCAGCCGGCACAGCCGCTGCGGCAGCGGGTGCCACGTCCGCAGACAGCACGGCAGCGCGCAAGTTTGGCGGCACGGGCAGGGCCATAGCTCAGGCCGCTACACCCAAGCAGGAGTCGGGGCAGCAGGGGGTGTGGAGCGCGCCATACAAGTGGATGATGTATGGGGACGACGACACGCTTTGGTTTATGGGTGGGGTAGCTGCCCTCATAGCAGGGTTGGACGCAGAGAAGCCCTGGTTTCTTACAGGTGGGTCCTGAATTTTGTGCGATGTGTATGTTATGTGTGCTTTCTGGGATCCTTGACGGATTTTTAATCGTCCCAGCATGCCTCTTGCTGTGCACGCTGGCACGCATGGCGGCTTGTTCTAGCAGGGGGCAAAGGGTAGTTGGCTTGCTTAAATGTACCTGTGTTTTCAATGCAAGCAAATAGTGTTGCCCACCTCCTTGAGAGGCAACACCCTGCTTGACTCAGTTGTTGGCTATGAGCCAGCAACCGAGCCAGCAGCCATCGTAGATGCCGACGATGTTTTCTTTGCGACAGCCTGTCCACTGTGGCGGTGAGAGTACCGGGGGGGCCTAGCTCGAGGCAAACCATCTCGAGCCCACAGCTTGGAATAGAAATTGCCCCATCCAACCCCAGAATGTGTGCCACCTCGCAGACAACTTCTACAGCAGCTACACCCCCGGCTTTGAGCCCCGCAAGGCAGCTGTGCCTCGCTGTGTGCCCTGCACCCTGGACCCTGCCGGCCTGGACCTCACGGCCCAGCATGCAGTTCGCAGCTGCGACTGCACCCCGCTGGCGGTCTGTGGCGGCGGCTGGAACCGGTCCGCGGGGTATCCGTGTGACCCCGAGAGGCCGCCCCTGGAGGGGCATCACGGGGGCGCTGGGGCGCTGCTCAGCGTGGGGCTGCTGCGGCGGGCACCACTGGCGGTGATGCACCCCTGCCTAGATGCCCACCCCAAGTGGCGTGAGTGACCCTTGCTAAGGCAGTGTTGGCTCCCCTGCCGCATCCTGTGTTTGTCAGTCAAGCTGGGCTGGTGTCCGAGGTGCAATCTATAAGCAGAGAGGTCGTCTAATCTTTACAGGTGCAAAAAGAAGTACTCAAAAAACATAGGAGTGTCATCTAAGGTTGCGTGGGCACAGCGCAGTTCTTCGTCTGCTGCTGCTATAGTTCTCCCACACAGCCTCCTCCACCATGTATTCACTACCTCTCCCCTGACCTGTTGCCTGCAGTCGGCGACCACGCCTTCTTCCACTGCCTGTGGCGGGCAGGCTTGGCCCACACAGACCCCGGCTACTCTCTACGGCACCCTGGGGCCCTGCTCTTTGATGCATTACAAGGCAGCACTGGGCGGCTGGCTCACCTGGTGAATGCGTCCCTGCCGCTGACAGGCGCGGCAGCAGCGGCGGCAGGGGCGGACGGTGGGTTCCCAGGGCAAGGCGCAAGAGGAGGCAGCGGCGCGGACGTTCTGCAAAGCATGGTTAGCATGCACATAGCAGGGTCGCGGTTTTGCAGCAGCGCAGACACCGCGCGAGCCATTGCGCTCGTTTATGAGCTATACGATGCCTGGCAAGAGGTGCGGCAAAGGGCAGACAGCGGCAGCGCTAGCACACCAAGGGCAGCAGGAGCAGGGTCGGCAGCAGCCGCAGCTGGGCAGCATGTGCGAGCGCTGGCTGTGCGGCTGTGGCAGTTGCAGCAGCAAGGGCAATCAGGCCAGGGTCAGTCAGAGTGTCTGAGCGTCGAAGGGTCGCAGCTGCTGTAGCTTCTGGTACAAAAACAGCGGATGGAAGCAGCGAACCTTGCATGACTCTTGGGAAGCATAATGAATTCTAGGGCCCGGTGGGTCTAGCACGGCTGGGGGCAGTCGTGTCTCTTTTTTGGGTGGCCACTTTACTGCCTTGATTTCTTGCGCTTTTGCACTGCTTGGTATTGTCAGGGGTGGTACACATAGAATTATTAGAGAAGCCAAGTTGACATGTTTGACCGACGTTGACCTAAGTGTCGAGTCTACCTTACGAGGCAGAAGCTGTACAGATTACTGGCAGCTTTTCCCTGGTTTCTCTTTGTATCTTTATTGTGTCTGGGGATTCATCTGTCGGGGAGCATCTGTCTATTAGTTTATCTATCATATCTCACTGCCGTTCTTATGGTGCCACTAATGCTAACAGGGCACCAGGTCTGTTGTTTTTCTCTCTTCACCCTTGGCAACTCTTCGTAGCGGGCATGGGGTTTTGACCAGGTGTTCAGCGTCCATGACTTGTGCGTCTGTGACTACAAGGAGCTGGGGGCATGGTGGCATTGATTTCGCCGGCGAGCACTGAGCCATCTCGTCTGATTGTGGTGAGTGACATGCATGCAGGAGAGCATGGATGTGGTGGCATGTTAGCATGGGTACCCGCTATGTGTTCCCTCCTTCCAGCCCATGCAGCACTGCATGTGGCTTGCTGGGGCTAGGAGGTGTACTAAAAAGTGAAGCATGCTGCGTTAGGCGGCCCCCTCTTGGGCTTCAAGAAAAGGCTGCATTGTTGTGTTCGTGCTCGGTAGGTTGCTGAAGCACTTGTCCTGCAGCAGTCTCTGAGCTGCTGTGCATGCATTGCAATGCAGGCTCAAGAGCTCCTTGAGGGAGCGGTTGCCTTCCGAAAGTCATACAGTGGGTTACGGCGCTGAGGCATTGTCTTGGGCGGTGGGGCTGGGTATGGCCCTTTGAGTTGACAAACCCCTTTCTACGTCTTCTTCTCCTGAGAAGTCCAGTGTTGCATTGTTTTCTCTTCTTGCTAAACGACTCTTGCACTGCTTTTCTTGTTGTTGTGCATGTGTTGCACGTATGTTGCATTACTGCGCAGCGAAATTTGGCATGGGTCACCCAGGTTGTTGTTGGCCAAGGGAACCTCCGTTGTCTGTGCTGTGTTTTGGCCCTCTCCTGCCCCGGTGGGCGTGGGAGTGTTATTGGACTCTGCACCAAAGCAATGGGATGCTTGATAAGAAGTTGTGCAACAATGGGTGTTGACGTGTCCAGCGGTAGGAGGTGCCAGGCCTTGTTGGCAGTACTGGTTGCGAAGGTGTAACCAGGTCTGTTGAGAGGGACTCTAGCCGGGCAAATTTGCCACCAGGGATGCAAGGTCAGGCGCGAGACAGGCTCAGGAGGCATGTCCGCATTGGCTAAATGGTGGAGTGCAGGCACCAGGTAAGTAGAGTGAGACTAGCATGCCTGGTGCATACAGCTCTAAACCCATCTGGCAACAATTGTTCAACAATTATCAGGCTTATTGTGCTTACCGAACCTTTTTGCACGATGGAAAGACTACTGCACTAAGTGATATCTGCAACCTACTACAAACAACAAAGCTCTTGCTGTCACGTGCGTTCCAACCTAACACATTAAGAGGCGAGTCATAAAGCAAAGCCTTGCCGATCTCTGTTAGTTGATGCTCTTGACATGACAGACCCGGGCCTACTTTCGAGGGGTCAAGTGCTCACAGTACACGATTCACAACACCACAAGAATGGGCCAAGCAAGACAGCTTGACAGTAGACGGCGACCGCGCGGGGACCTCAAAAGAAACAAAGGGGATACTACGAAGCATAGCATACCATGGCATGGCATGGCAACACCCGACAGCTGCCAGCACCTGTCATCAGCAACACCTTTGGTATAACGCAGCGTGGCAGCTGGGGGGAAAGAATAGGTTTGGCAAAGCCGACCCTAAAGCAAACAGCGCAAACCTCCATCGCAGCCGTCTGTGGCAAAGCAGCTGGGGGCCAGGCCCACTCCCCACACTGCGCGCACCCCGGGCAAACAAACGCCCTCCAACGAAACACGCACCTCCTAAGTGGCCGGGTTGGATACAAACCCTTGCTGGTTTCATTTCCCACATGGCTGGGCTGCACATATTGACACTTATTGATTTCCGCTTGACCACACACCGCATCCTAGGTTCCAGTGCAGGAGCTGTAATGGGCTCCTAAGAATCAGAGTTGCCAGTGTGCTGCCCCGGCACACCTGCTCACCTGCTAGCGAAACACACACCTGCAGCAAGCCTGCAATCACAAGCACAAAACCACGCAAAAGCGCGTGGTCCCAACGAAAACTCCACAGGGCCACCTGCCGCCACCTGCTGCGTATCAGAAGTTTGGGAACACCAGAAGCCCTTCTCGGCGGCTAGCAGCAAGAACATGCCTTCGCCTGCATCACAAACAGCAATAGAAAGAGGGCGTTAAATGTCAAGCTGGGCCAACCTCGCGGCTATGTGGCTGGTGTGCGCCCGACAGGAACACTGCACACTGCACCCCCCCCCCCCACCCACCCACCCATCCACCCCCACCCACCCCCACCCACACACCCACACACACAGAGCAAAGGGTGCGCACCATCTCTACACACTGGCATGATGGCCCCGTCTGGGAGAACGGCACGCCCGGACAGTGACTGAATCTGCAATTTCATGATCTCACCGCCTGGCTGCGATCATGAACCACTACTAGGCGCACATCAAAGTGTAAATCGGCTGCTTCCACTCTTTGCTGGCTTCCTGGTGCCCAGCCCAAACCCCAACCAAGCCTCATAAGGGGTGCTCAGATAGCCCTCCTAACAGCCCCACCTGCTGCCCAACCGCCGGGCTTGGCTACACTACGGACCGGCTACCACTGAGAGCTGTCATACTCGAACAGGCGCCTCCCTGCCACTGCGCCGCGGCTGGCCACTGGCTGTGCCTCAGTGGAGTAATACGGGGGCGGGCTGGGGGAGGAGTAGGAGGGGGGTGGGCGGGGGCTGGAGGCATACGGCTGTGGGGAGTAATAGGGCGCAGGGCTTGGGGCTGTGGGGGAGGGCACCACCGGGACGGGGGATGGCGGGCGGGGGGAGGGGGAGGGTGCTGCGGGAGAGGGGCTGGGGCTGGGGCTGGGGCTGGGCAGGACGGGAGCGGGGCTGGGGCTGCGAGGAACGGGGGAGGGAGAAGGGGCTGCCGGCGAGGGGCTGGAGACTGGGCTGGGGCTGGGGGTGAGGGGGGGCTTGGGCGCTGGGGACGGCGAGGGGGAGGGGGAGGGGCTGCAGCAGGGGCAGAGAATGTTCTCTTAGGATACTGCCTGCCACACAAGTACTCCTGGTGCTGGCGCAATTCTCAGATCTCTGGCATGCCCCACCCCGCTTGTCAGGGATTGCCCACGGGCAGGCGGCTACCAATGTCAGTACATCGGGCGTCAGCACACTCGTGAGTAAACAGCCATGCATATCTACAGGGCCATAGGAGCCACCTGGTGGCCCCCCCGTCATCTTAACGCCATGTCGAGGGGTTCAAATTGGCACCTTGTGCAAAAATGTAGTGCCCGGCATTTTCAAGGGCAGCAGCAGCCATGCAGCTTGCAACTCAGTGGGTTACAGTCGCTATGGGCCTGGGAACACTGCATTCAAAGAAATCTTAACGATGGCCCCGAGATCCAGGCATCCAAAGACATGTAGTGCAGTCAGCCTGCATACCTTGCTTTAGGCGGGGGAGAGGGGGAGGGGCTGGGGCTCTTGGGGGAGGGGCTGCAGGACAGTGGACAACGCGTGTTGGACACCCTTGGTGCGATGCGGATGAGTCATCATCGACGCATCCGCTACTTACTTGTGCAAGCAAGCAGGTTCCCATGAACCCTTTGCGCACGGCACCCCACCGACCACGCCATATAGCTGGCAAAGGGCCACACACTCCAGTAGATACCCCAGGTATCTTGATCGGAATCTCTGCCCCACCGAACCAGATACCAGAAGCCATGCTGCTGCCACTTGCAAAGCACATACATGCGACGAAGTGCTTTTACCCACACTAATGCAAGCCACAGCGGCAGCATGACCCGTCCTCAGGAATAACCCCCCTCCCCTCCCTTGAAAGGTGCGAAATGCTAACAGGCTACACCCAAAATGCAACCCTGCTGCACGTGAGATGTTGCATCTGCTTGCAACACATATGGTGCTCGTTGGCAGGGAAACAACTGCTTGCTGACCTGGGGCTGACAACAGGCGAGGGGCTGGGCGACGGGGAGGGGCTGGGCACTGGGCTTGGGCTGCAGCAGGCAGGGTAGGATCCAGTGTGTAAGCGAGGGAATCCGATGCTTCACATCATGCTGTAACAGGGCCCAGCAGCCTCCCCCTTTGTGGGAAAGCATCTGCTTTCTTGTGTGTGGTGCCCGACTCTGCTGCTGGGCTTGCTGCGAGCGGTGAGTCAGATGGCACACGTGTGTTACCTCCCACAGTGTGCCACGGCACTACCGCAGCCAAGGGCGCAGCGGCAGCTTGTGCCCAGGACAATGCAGTCATGCATGGTAGGAGCCTTGGACCTATGTGGTTCAGTGGCAGCATTCCAAAGGCACACCGCCCCCCACCCCTACCCTTCCCCCTATTGTTGTCTGCAGCTGGCTGGTAGAACAAGCAACCCCATCAGCTCGCTGCCCAGTATGAAGAAAAGGAGAGCTTGGTGCATGGTGACTTTATGGGCGCTGGGACCTTGTGTGCAATCCCTCTCACACAGAAAGTACATGAGAGTTGAGGTATGGCTGCCAAGGTAGGCCGCTTACCTTGCTTTGGATGGTGGGGAGGGGGCAGGGCTGGGGCTCTTGGGCGATGGACTGCACACCATACCAGACTGGCAGTGTTAAAGGCGTGTTAAAGTGCGGTATATGGCGGCGCTGAAAGATTAACCCCACACTGGCGGGACCACCTCTCACACTCTGCCAGCATGGACCGGCGTCTCTTCTACTACTTACTCCACGTAAGCACCGCTAGAAAGGCGGTCTTAGGCATTGGAACAACTCCCACGGAAAAATCCAAGACACCACATCTTGTAGATACCCGTGTCCAAATGTGCAGCCGCATGGGCTGTTACAAGCACACACCACACCACTATGTTTCTCTTATCACCCTATAAGGCTACAGCCGACTGCATATCTCTCCAAGAAGCCAACCACCTAGGCACACACGCAGCACACCAGGGCGGGGCAGACCTGGGAGGGGATGGGGAGGGAGATTTGGGGTTCAGAGGCCACACCGGGAACACTACTGGGGAGGGAGAGGGAGCTACAGAGGGGCTGGGTGGCGGGGGGGAACCCCGGGGTGCTACAGGCACCGGGGGAGCCCGGGCCGGTGAGGGAGGGGGAGACTCTGGGTTTATGGGCCATACGGGGATCACTTCTGTTGGCGAGGGGCTGGGGCCCACCGGTGGGGGTGACAA